>LOEQ01004149.1:123626-137151 GCA_001685075.1 Bramus lutescens | reverse complement strand
TCTGTTATATTGAGCTGGTCTGGTTAATTCTAACTTACTGGTCGACCACGCCCATCATATATGACTGTATTTTGCCTAAGATTTATCACCCCTGACACAGCATCTCTCTTCCCTATATCTCAGTTTTAAAATTCTTGACACCTATTTCCATTACTTTACAAAATGGATCCAGTAGTGTATAGCCTAAAATGGCCATTTAATGTCAATGACCCTGGCAAAAAAAAAAAAAGAGAAGGAGAGAGAGAGAAATATTTAATTAAAACAAGTTTTCACATTTAATTTGTCTAAAAATTCCTTAGTTTCACAGATGGTCATCACTGAACTTAAAAATCAAGCTATAATCGGTCTGTCTATTTTCACAGAGGCCTAATGAGAATGAAAGTTATAGTTCAGGCCCCCAGGAGAAGATGAGAATTGCACACATAAGAGCAAGCAGAATCGGTGACAAATGTTACTGTAGCTTAAAACCAGAAAAGCTCCATGGACTGGCGTGTTGGGGGACACAGGGTATTTCCTCTGGAATAGTCAAACCTGACACTAGAGAACAACAGGCCTCTACCAGAGCTAGTGGGAGAAGCAAGCTAGATCTTCCAGGCTGAGAAGGCCTTGTTCACAAGGTCACAAGCAGACAGTTGATGCTTCCATGTGACTGTGCATATGCTAAATTCAGATGCTCCGTTCCCTCAACTCAAAGGAGTTATCCACACAATGTAGTGTAACACAAATTTCTCAAAGACCCTAACAACTATTCAGCTAAGTATTTCCCAAGCAGTTCATTTTTCAGAAGGAAGTGAATGTAAACAAAGGGTTAAAAGGTTTATATCTTTATCCCAAGGACATTGCTTCTTCTGCTGGTGCCTTAGAACTAACCCAGGACACTCAAATGCTTTCCCTGATGTACATTTAGACAGACAGACACGAACCTATAACCCAGCTCTGTGCTGGGAAAAAAAAGCAAGAGGATTGATGAGGACTGCCGGCCTAGCTATATTCCCCATGAGAGAATATGTCATGGGAGTAGGCAAGAAGAGATATAGCAGAACCCCTAATGTCTCCTCTGGCCTCCACACAGTCAAGGGCATGCACACCTGCACATGCATCTACAGGAACCCTCCCCTCTCTCTCTCTCTCACACACACACACACACAAAGATGATGAAGAGAATTCTTAAGAAAATCAGAAATAATGGTCACTGGTCAAGGGTGCCAACAAAGAATAATTATGCAGATTTGAAAAGGTATCTGAATTTTGAATAGCTTCAAATGTTAGTTCCATGTCTCTACTAGGTTATTTTATGTAGAATGATGAATAATGTAACTAAACACTGGGATTATTTTCATTTGAATATTTTTTAAAAATATGTAAATGTATGCATCATGTCCAATCTACTTTCTCTTGAGCTTTTTTTTTTTCTTCACATAAATCGCCCTGTCAAATTTTATGAGGAACCAATAAGTTCCAGTAAGGGGAGAATGTGCCACACAGTTTATCTACAAGTGCAGAGAAGCAACAAGTACAGACAACTTTTACACAGTGTCTGCACCCTGATCAGAATGTTAAAAGAGTGGGCACTCAGTACTGCTTGCTAGGATTTGGAAAGCTGAGACAGGAAGATTGCCACACATTCAAGGCCAGCCTCAGCTACAGAGTGAGATCCTGCTTCAGAAATTTACATAAATGAGGGTAGAAGAGACTGGACCATTCTCAGGTGGAATGGCCAGTGAGCAGCCCCTGCATGAATGGTGAGCCAAAGCAGGGTTAGAATAGGGATGAGATAAGAACTATCCCAGACAATGAATAAAAGAAGAGCCTGAAATGCCTATTCTTGGCAAGTTAGATAAACACATTCTCTAGTTGCTAAAAATTAACTTTCTAAATGTAGTAGAGCCAGCCACATAGCTTAAAATAGCATTTCCTTCACATATTATTAACACATATACATACATAACTTAAAATTAGCAGTACCCTTCACCAAAAGATAATTGTAGGGCAAGAGAATAAAATGTCTTCCAAAAGATGACATGTAAATTATACATTCTCTAAAAAGTAAAATAATCAACTCTAAACAGATAACTAGACTTAAAAATTGTGTCCCAACTATAATGCTATATACTAACATAGTCAGAGATGGGAAACGCACACTTCTGAGGGATGGCAGTGACTAATGGTGACATAGCTGTGAATACCATGATTGGGGAGGAAAAGGTCTGTAAGCTCAGGACATGTGACTACCCAAGGCACAGGTGTTTCATGTGTACGTGGACCACTCTGTCTATACATGATATCCTTACCTCAAATAACCACCTGTATACTGCACACAATGAAAGAATTAGACCTAAGTACTCCTCCATAAAATATGATGGCTTTATTTCCTGTTTGGAGAATTCACAGCACTGTTCACAGATGCAGAACACTTTCGTTTTCTCCTGAAGGCACTCCTGCTTGGGAAGGAAACCAGGCTTTAAGAATGTTTAACCCAATTCCCAGAAGCTGTTCGCAGATATACAAGATGTGATAACTATAGCATAAGGAACAGGAGGTGGGCAGTTTTTATCACAAGTGTTTTCATCAAGGAGGGTTTACATTTTGCATGAAGCAGAAGCAACAATAACTAGAGTATGAGAAGTTTAAGAGATATATGTCTAAAGAAACTAATATTTGTGTATGTGTGCATGTTGGTATATATATTTGTGTGTATGCAGATACACACTTGTGTTTGTGTGTGCATGCATGTGGAGGCCAGAGGTCTCCAGAAGTCTCTCAGGCATGGTCCCTAAGGAGCTGTTCTTGTAGTTTGGTTTCATTTCTTTGTAACATTTCTGTGACACTTTGTGTGTCTGTGTGTATAAGTCACACACTGTGTTGTGTGTGTGTGTGTGTGGAGCCAGAGGACAGCTTTGAATTACATAGGCCTGGTTCTGAACTCTTTATGTATGGTCATACACTGTGTGTGGATGTACACACAACATGACTGTGGAAATAGGCCCTCTCTTGAATTGCATGGGTCCAGTACTGAACTCAGCTCATCTGGCTTGGTGTTGGCTTTTTGTTTCAAATTTTGAGATTAAAATATAACATTTCTTCCTCTCCTCTACCCCTCTCATATTCTTCCTGTCATATACCCCCTCATATTCTCTCATACTCTTCCCTCTCATAACCCACCTCTCTCACTCCCAGAATTCCTCAGTTGCCTATATTTTGTGGTTAGGCTGAGACTTCATGGGCTTTTCACTGTCCACTCCAGCATGCTCATTGGTGTCATCCTTGTTCAAACAGCTCACATTTGACAGCCATGCTGGTAGAACGTGCAGGCATAGCTTCTGAAGTTACTAGGAGACACAGTCTCACAGCAAACCCTAGTACTGTGGCTCTTACAATCTTTCTGTCCCACCTTCTGCCATGTTCCCTGAGCCTGAGGTCCAGGACAATTGTATACATGTATCCAATGGAAATGGGCTCCACAGATCTGCATTTTGATTGGTTTATAGATGTATCCAATGGAAACGGGCTCCACAGCTCTGCATTTTGATTGGTTTATAGATGCATCCAATGGGAACAGCTCTGTATTTTGATTAGTTGTCATTTTTATAGTGATCTCCATCTGTTGCTCAGAGATGTTTCATTGATGAGAGGTGAAGACTACACTTATATGAAGGCATAAAGACAAATATTTATAGATTGTTGGTAGAGAATATACAGGTTTGGTAAGTTAGTGGTTGTAGATTCTCCTCCAATATTCATGACTTCACGAACACTGAGAAGTTAGCTATGTTTCCAGTACAAGACATGATTTCTCTTTTTATTGTGTGGGTCTTAAGTCCAATTAGAGAGCTGATGGTTATCACCAAGCTATGTTGTCACTGTTTAGGGTCTGAGCTGCCAGTAATCCAAGAATCTGCCTAACAGAAACCTAACACCAGACACAAGAAGCCCTCTTTGGAGTAGTTTTCCAGGGCTGTCCAAGATACTCCCAAAACATACAGCCTATTGCTGTTGCCCTTGGTTGCTCTATAAAGATGGAAGGAAAGTCAATATTGCTGAAGACACTACACATTTCAGATACAGGGCCCAGAGATCCCTGAGCTAAAACTGACCAGAATGCTTCCTCACTGAAGACTAATTTCCATGTATCAAGAGGTACCAAAGAGTTTCCAAAGGGGTACAACCAGCAGTCCTCCCCAATTCTGACACCAGTATAACAGTCACCAGCAAGGCTGAGTGTTTTCTAAGACACTGGGACCTAGGGCATGCTGAATAAGCTAAGTGGGCGAGCCAGTGAGCACCAAGGATCTACCTGCCTCGGCCTCCCTAGAGCTGGGATTGTAAGTACACCACCATGGCCAACTTTTCATATGGGCACTAGGAAATCCAGCTCAGGTCTCCACACTGTACTGACTGAGATATCTCCCCAGTGCCTAGAAACTACTTTTTAAGGCAAATACAACAATGAATGGAAAATCTTTTCTTCAAAAAGCATAAAATGGATAGAATTATCAGAAACAACCATCTGTGAATTGACCAGAGTCATACAACAAATTTGACTCCAGTTTGTGGCAGTTCTTCTGGAAAGAGTAGGTCATAAGATGTCCAGTAACATTCTGACCAAACATCAGAAAAACAACAACAACAAAAAAGCAAGAAAACAAAAAACATAAAAATCACTTATACCCAGGAACACTGACCAAAACAATAGAGATTTCAGTGTCAAACAATCAGGGAAAATCTTGCAGCCAGCCAAAGATCACACCATTGTTTGGGGTAATCACCACACCAGGAGACCAAGCAGAAATTAAACAGTGTTATCTGGGACAGTATCAGCTATGCGGGCCCAGAGAGGTTCCTGAATTTCCCCAGCAGGTCTGAAGACTGCCTGCATGTACACAGTCACACACATGCTCAGGAGAGACAAGCCTAGGCCTTGTATAACTCTGAAGCTAGCTGAAGATGAGGCTTTATAGTACAAGGTAGAAATGTGAACAGTGAATAATGAGTTTCAATCCAAAGCAGACCGACCTGTACAGGACAGAGGCTCCATTAAAGCATTATGCTGAAGTGCAGTCCCTGACCAGATCCTGTTCCATGCTGGCTACTGGCAGTACTGATCTAGGGTAACCTAGGAAGCCTGGCTCACAACTTCAATAACACTGATACAAGGCTGAGCACAGAAAAGCAGCTATTACCTGTTTCTGAAAGGTAAGCCTCCTCAGTCCACGGAATGTTAAAGATCAGCCTCGACAAAATTCATAAGTTCCAGGGTAGGAATGTGAGGATTAGAATTATTAGACAAAAAGGTAATGGTCTGTCCTGTCCCTTTAAGAGACAAGTGCTGCCCACCCTCCCCCTCCCCTTCCATCAAGGCAAATGGATCTTCCTTCTGCTTCCAGCCTGAGATCTCTTCTTTTCTATCTCTTTCCTAAGAGGTAGCTTTTCTTCTCCTCCCCATCTCTGTTTCTCTTCCTCTCTCTTAGCCTCTCTCTGCTCTTCCTCCTTCTCCCCTTCCCCCGTTTCCCTTTCCTCTCCATAACCCACTAAAAACTGTAGAGAGAAGACGTTCTTCTAAAGGCCTTGCAATGTTTGTTTGCTGTTTTTGCGGGTTTTCACATTTTCAGCTATAGAATATAAACCCTCAAACTACCAGCCACTCACCTGTAAATGCTCTGCTGGTGATCTGCCGGCTCAGCTTTTCCTTTTGCTGGGCAGTCCCTTCCCACCCATCTAAAATGCTCTTTTCCTCTCATTCCCATTCCTTCTATTCTATCCCTGCTACTGCTACCGCTGGTCCGAGATTAGTTGGATCCACAGGGTAGCTGTTTTCAATCCCAGCCTTTGCTCCCCATGCAGCTTGTGGTGCAGTGGTGTGGCAACAGGGCAGATCATGCCTCTAGGTCTCTCTTGTTATTATATTTAAAACTCCCATGGCTCAAAAAATGTGTCTTTTCCATACAACACATGACCAGCGCCATTTTGACTGAGGTCAGGTGACCTTACCACTACCTTAACTGATGGCCAGGTCAGGTGACCTCACTGCCATCTTAACTAATGGCCAGGTCAGGTGACCAAGTACTGCCATCTTTACTGGGGTATACCCTGCCTGGTCCCCAAGTTTACTTATGTTTTTGTCTCTAAATTCCTCTCGCTGACTATTTCGTGTGTTCTGTACAGTGGCATGCCTTTGGTAGGGGCCACCGAAAGCATCCACTTCACCCAATTTCTGTTCACTGTGTGTGTGTTCGTACATGCAACTTAAATGCACCTATGTTTACTGTTAAATGCTATAATTGCTTCCTTCCTCTTCCAGCCTGAGCTCCTTCTTTTCCATCTCTCTCCCAAGAGGTAGCCTCTAATCTCCTCCCCTCCCCTCCCATCTCTGTTTCTCTTTCTCTCTCTTTGTCTCTCTCTGCTCTTCCCCCTTCTCCCCTTCCCCCCTTTTCCTTTCCCCTCCATAACCCACTAACTAAATACCCACTTTCTCTGCATGGCATGCATATCTGTCTCTGTCTCTGTCTCTCACCTGCTATGGCTCCTTGTCAGACCAGCTGACCCGCCGAGGTCTCTCACCTGCTGTGCAGCTCCCTGCCTGGGACCCACTGCCCCTTGTCACCTGCTGCCTACTGCCGCCACTCGGGAACCTTCAGTGCTTTATTTTTACCATTACAAAAAGGAACAGAAATATGAGAGAAATAAGAGACAGAAACCCCAAACAGCATCAGGAGGGAAATTCAGTGAATCCTGAATCCTGAATCTGTCCTTGTTTCTTCTCCACATGCTTATATCATTCACTCCAAAAGGGGAGGAGGGAGGCAACAGACTTCATTAACATGATATAAGGAATAGACTTGAATTCTCCAACCTTCCATCCAGGTAGAACGGATCCACCTCTATGCCAAAAATACTAATTAACCATACCCTAAGTCAAAATCTCTTGTTCATAGCCACACCTGATGTCAACAATTTTGAGAGAGCAATGATAAGTTCAAACTCTCTGACCTCCTGTCAAGGTGGAACAGGTTCGCATCTGTGGGTCCTCACCATTCCGCCCCCCCTTTTTAATAAAGCTTATGCTTCTGCTACAGGACAGATTACTGTACCTGCATAAGGGGTCCTTTTCTCATTTTCCAGACTCACCTCTCATCTGTATATACATTCCATCATGTAAGTCCTGTCTTAGACTGGCTGGGGGGAAATGATCTTACCTGTCTTTGACTGCCAGCCTCTGGAAATAAAGGGTTGAGGGAGAAAGCATCTCTAGGTGCTGTGCAGCTTTCAGCCAATTTTCTGTCAAGAGAGCTGATCCTAAGCAAGCAGACAATGCTTTGTTACACACATGCTCCTACGGCTACATTATCTCCTAGTAAAGTATGTCCTGAGGTGAGATCCTTTATAAATTGGTCTAACATTTTTCAGCTACAATCAAAACCCCAAACTGACCTTTTAAACATAGCAAATCTAAGAACTTCTCCTGTCAAAATTCTCTCAGACAAGCTCAAACCTTTTTCTTATCAGTAGCATCTTCATGAACTAAAGCAGTTACAAACATTAAGAGGTCAATATCACAATTCTAGCATAGAAATTGACAATAAACACACAATTTATCATATCAAGTCTCTTAAATCCATTCTAATCAAAAGACAAGAAGAGGTTTCTGTGATGGGTGAGCTATGAGTCTTTTTCCTCTCCTGTCATCCACCTTTTGCTTCTACTAAGTTTCAAAGGTAAGTGTAAACTGCCCATGCTTTTCCTGTCAAGCCAGCATTAGAGGTGGCTGACCATCATTGCTGCAGCAGGCACCATTGCAAGGTGTGATTAATATGACCTTCTGACCTCCAGTCAAGGTGGAAGAGGATGACATCTGTGGAACTCACGAGGGAAATCATTAGACAGTGAGTGAAGGATCACAGCAGCAACCACGCTACAGGTGTTGGAATCAAATGCACTGTTACAATAAACTCTCTAAGTGTCCGGACTTCAAGAAAATGTTATGAAATATAACAAAAAGTGGCATGACTCACATAGAGGCGAGAAAGAGCAGACAACAGGGACAGTCACTGAAGGGACTCAGAGGTTAGAGACAGTGGACAAAACAAAATACAGTTAAAAAGGAAACAATGCTGACAATAAATGAAATGACAGCACTATCCCAACAAACAGAAAATATTAATAAAAGTATAGAAATTCATTAAAAGAACCAAAAAAGTTTATAGTTGAAAAGTGAAATGAAAAATTCACTGAGGGGTCTCAGTAACAGAATTGATGTTACAAAAGAATAAATGAATTTTAGGATGAGCCCAACAAGATCATTTGATATCAGTATTTCAAGGGAAACACTTTCAGTGAAATAGAGAGAAATGTATCAAATGTAGGAGCTGTAGCTAAGGCAGCAAGCAGGAGAATGCAGTGAGAGGAAGCACTGGTCACAGAAAAGAATAATTATCTTGAAAACAAAACAAGACAGAGAAATGAGCTCAAACTAATAAAAAGAGGGAAATAATAGATTTGAGAATGGGAGTCAATGAAAGAAAACAGAAAAGCAATGGAGAAAAATTGAAGGCAGAAAGGTTTTGAGAGAATATCAGAATATATAAAAAACTGGAGGTGGATTTATAACAAAAATAATGAGAAGACAGACACACACACACACAAGAATGAAGGAGAGGCATTACTACTGAATTTACACATTTTAAAATGAAATTTAAAAGGAAGCCAGCCAGTGGTGATACATGCTTTTAATCCCAGAACTCAGGGGGCAGAGGCAGGTGAATCTCTTTGAATTAGAGGCCAGCCTGGTATGCAGAGCGAGTCCCAGAACAGCCAAAGCTACATAATGAGATCCTATTTCAAAAAATTAAATAAGCTGGGAGGGTAAAGGAAATATCACAAAGAAATTTATGGTAACAGATCATATAGATAAAATGAAGTGGACAAATTCCTATAAAGAAAAAATTAACCATCTAAATTCTACAAGAAATAGAACATTCGAACAGTCCCACAGTGAAGTACTTGAATTTTTAATTTAAAATACTCCCACAGTTAAAATTCAAGGCCTGGTTACTTTTCCAGGGACAGTTTCTACAAGTCATGTACAAAAGAAAAATAATTTCAACTCTCCTAGAAAATAGAGCGAGAGGGGGATATTTTCAAGTTATTCTGTGATATTGTTAATGTGTACCCAAATCGAAGACAGTAAAATGTCCACACATACACACAACTTCAGAGGAACTAATTAAAAGGGGAAAAATGTACATTTCTATGCTACTCAGCAGAATATTAGCAAAGGGAAACCAGTAATGTATAAAAAGACTCTACCAACTGAAGTTTATCCCAGGAATGCAAGGCTGGTTTAATGAATGTCATTCAACACAATATACCATTTAATAAAATAGAGTTTTAAAAGCANGAACAGTCCCACAGTGAAGTACTTGAATTTTTAATTTAAAATACTCCCACAGTTAAAATTCAAGGCCTGGTTACTTTTCCAGGGACAGTTTCTACAAGTCATGTACAAAAGAAAAATAATTTCAACTCTCCTAGAAAATAGAGCGAGAGGGGGATATTTTCAAGTTATTCTGTGATATTGTTAATGTGTACCCAAATCGAAGACAGTAAAATGTCCACACATACACACAACTTCAGAGGAACTAATTAAAAGGGGAAAAATGTACATTTCTATGCTACTCAGCAGAATATTAGCAAAGGGAAACCAGTAATGTATAAAAAGACTCTACCAACTGAAGTTTATCCCAGGAATGCAAGGCTGGTTTAATGAATGTCATTCAACACAATATACCATTTAATAAAATAGAGTTTTAAAAGCACACAGTCATGTGAACAGAACTAGAAAGCATTTTTCCCCCAAATCCAACATCATTTAGGATTGGAAAATAGGCTGGAACGATGGCTCAGGTGCAGACTCCCAAAAGACCACATGGCTGCTCACAACCAGAGGGTTCAGAGGGCCCCATGCACCCCTCTTCTGGCCTTTGAGAGCAGCAGGAACTCCTGTGGTCCAAAAATACCTATATATACAAGTAAAATTTTTTAAATATTAGGGGAAGCATAAAACCCTCTGCATTTCCCCTAAGTCAGGAGGTCTATTGGAGTTGGGAATGAAAGCTTCAAGGTAAAGGCTTGCTGCTCCTCAATCTTGAAGACTGGCTGGGAGTCTGTGACAATGGCTGAGCAAGAAACCTTTTCCACATAGAAGGAAAGATGCAAACACATAAAAGAAATGAATACAAAGTCTCAGAAACATGTAAGGATTCCCCAAATGTTAAAACATTACATGTTTCTCCTGGTAACATTGTTCTAAGGCAAAAGTATCAGTTCTTATCATCTCTGTTTGCTTTGTTCTAGACATTCTAGGCAGTTCAGGGAAGGCAAAAAAAAAAGGCATAGTGATGAGAATTTTAATAAAAACAGCCTTATAGACTTACGATCCAGTATGTGAAACCGAAGGAATGTATGTGCATGAGTAACATTTGCACATGCATGCACACGCGCACACACAGACACACACACATGAAAATACTAGAACTATTGAAGGAATCAATAAGGCTGCAGAATAAAATTTTAACATGCCCAAATCAATAATATTTCTGTATATTAACGAAAAATCCAAAATTTAAACTAGAAATCTATTTTTAACTGAAAAACGTGGTACCTCCAAACTATAGAGGAATATGTATTCTACAACCAACCCTCCGGGACTTGCACAATGGCTCAGTGGGTAAAAGCCTCTTGCCAACAAGCCTGGAATCCACATGGAGAGAAGAGAAAATCAACACCCACAAGTTGCCCTCTGACCTCCACAGGCATACCACGACATGCATGTGTGCATGCACACACATAATTAATAAATGTAAAAAAGAAACACAACCAGTAAGCTATGTATCTCAGTGGTAAAGTGTTTCCTACAAGTGCAAAGCCCCAGAAGCCTCTACAAACTCAGTCACAGAAAAGCATTGAAAAGGTCTTGTGGGCTGGAGTACCACTCAGTGGCAGGCACTTTCCTACCTGTAGGAGACCCTAAGTTCACTTCCTGGTACCATGGGGATGAAATACACAGTAAACTACAAGCAGAGGAACTGTGGCTGATCCGATTTTTTGCTCTTTTAGTTAAAATTTTAGTAGTGAATACATATGGATTTTATAGTCAGGATAAATGGTAAACATTAAACTTTTTGATTTCGTTGAAAGTATCTTACACATCATTGACAGGATAGTAGCTGAAGCTTGGTTTTAGGGTGAATCAGGGTTTGGATATCTGGGTTACTTTCTAGCATAAAACCCAGGCAAATGACCTAACCCCACAGCCTCTATTTCCTCATCTACAATGCACGTGTCTGAAGGGTGTCACGAAGATGGATGGGAGGCTGCACAAAATTGCTCGTAAACTGACACCGTTGAGCATTTCGCATGTAGTCATTCATGCCACTGCGGTTGCTCTGTTCAGGAAGTCGTTTTCCTATAGGAAATGATTGTTTTCCCTTGGCCATCATTTCCTTCCTTTCTGTGACTTCTTCAACCCACCAGAGTAAAGAACACACGGGCCCGAAGGGTTGGGTGAAGAAAACAGAAACCACCAGAGCAGCTCTGGGCCTGAGCCCTTTGATCTACACATGACATCAGGTGTCAATCCAGGGGAGATGTGGTGTAGCTTTTACCGGAGCTGTTGCAAGCAGGAAGCTGGCAGCATCCCTTGACCTTAAATGCTCTGGGACCCGGCAGCCAAAGTGTGCTGGGGTGGGCTCTGAAAGAGCTGGTCGTGTACATGAGGCTGAATTTAGCACCATGTGATCATTCTACATGGGACAGGCTTGCCTGAGTCATTGGCTGCAGCCCAGATTGAGAGGTCAGAGGCCAGCAAAAGACACGGCCAGTGTTCTTTTGTCACTTCTAACTCTTCTTGCAGCATCTCCAGCGTCTTCTGACAGAATCAGAATGACTGCAGGCTACCCAAATCTCAGGGCAGCAAGGACACCACCATGAGCTTGCTAACCGTGTATTTGCAGTTAAATCTGAGAACCAGTAGACGGTTGTAAAGTAAAAAGCTTACATCTTACATCTGTCTCATAAAAACACAAGCAGTAAGACCTTTGAGACTTAGACTGAAAACTCTATCAGCACTGCAAAGAGTGACGAAAAATTTAAAATAGCACTATGGCCTATAGAAAAATGAACCTTGATTTGAGGTTTAGCAACAAAATAGGTATTTCTTAATGTTTCAAATATAACCAACCAAACTGTAAAATCAGTGTCATATGTTAAACTAAACTCTTATGTGAATACAGAAAGACTATGGTTTATGTTTACTTAGTTAGCTTATGTTTGCATAGTTTTGGCTGATTATAATAATCAGTTGAATATGTAAAATGTATTTTCCTAAATAATAAATTGGCTGACTTTAATTTTCAAATGAACTAAAATGAAAGAAATAATTTTTAAAAGTAATTAGATTTACTTTTTAAAATTATTACAACTTAAGTAAATTTAGTTGTATTTTCTTTGTGCAAAGGTTTGCAATCATTCCTTTAAAATTGATAGGTAATGTTAAAAAATATAAAAACCTATTTTTATAAAATAGGGCTTCAGGCTTGGTGTGGTCTCAGCACTAGGGAGTGTGTTCAAGGTCAGCCTTGTTTACATACTGAATTCCAGGCCAGCCAGGGCTACACAATGAGACCCTGTCTCAAGAAAAGAGAAGGGGTTCATGTGTCCTAGACAGACCTCAAACTTGCTATGCAGCTGAGGGTAATCTTGAAAATTTGGTATTCCTGCCTCCTACATGCTAAGGTTACAACTAAGTGTCACTATGCCAGATTTTATGCAATCCTGGGGATTGAACTCAGGTAGGTCTTCATGCACTGCACGCTAGAGAATTACTCTCTCAAGTGAGCTACAGTCTCAGCCTGTTCCAACTTGTAGTATTGTTATAGTATCATTTGGGATCAATATTATTTACATTTATATGCTATATAATTTGAAAGAACACGAACAGCAGTCTGCATCATCACTAAAGCCATGTGACTTACCCCAGTTGGTAGTACTCAGAAGGAATGGTCACTTTGACTTATATATAAAGATCTGGTAAAACAAAATGCTATTCAATTCCAATATGGGAATATCCCTGTCACAAAGATAGGTCACAAGGCTGCATCCACTGCTCAAAGTAACTCACAGGGACACTGGAATCTTAGTCAAGACTGATTCTGAATTAGAATTACAGTGTGAAGATTTGACAGAGGAAAGATACTTCTTTGTGAAAGTAAAAGACAGACCAAAAGAAGGAACTCTTCTCCAGGGCAGAGTGGGTGATTAAAGGGATAGAAAGTTATACTCACAGATGTAGGAGCTGTCCACACTGAGGTGTGTGCCATCTACTGTTGAAGGGAGTGTGGCTTACCAGGAAAGATTCAGCATGTCTGATTCTGGCAGCTCCATGGCGGTTCTCCTTCTCTCTGCTTTCTCCCTCCCGGAATTCAGTTCTGTCTTCTCTGCCTACCTAAGTTCTGCCCTATCAGGCCAAGCA
>LOEQ01004149.1:76737-100571 GCA_001685075.1 Bramus lutescens | reverse complement strand
GTGGGCTTTCTGGAATTAGTATTGCTGTTGAATTCTAGTTTTAAGCCATGGTGATCTGATAAGATACATGGGGTTATTCCTTTTGTTTGTTTTGTTTCTTTCTTTTTGTATTTGCTGAGGTATGTGGTCAGTTTTTGAGAGGGTTCCCTGAGGTGCTGAGAAGAAGGTATAATCTTTTATGATTGGATGGAATATTCTATAGATGTCTGTTAAGTCCATTTGAGTCATAACATCTGTTAGTTTTCCCTTATTTCTCTGTTAATTTTTTTATCATACTGACCTTTCCAGTGGTGGGAGTGGTGTGTTGCACTCTCCCACTATTAGTGTGTGGGGTTTAATGTATAGTTTAATCTTTAGACGTGTTTCTTTTACATATGAAGGTACCCTTGTATTTAGGGCATAGGTGTTCATTATTGAGATTTCCTCTTGATGGGTCTTTCCTGTGACTAATATAAAATGTCTTTGTCTCTTTTGATTGATTTTAGTTTGAAGTCTATTTTGTTAGATACTAGGATAGCTACACCAGCTTGTGTCTTAGGTCCATTTGATTGGAAATATTTTTCCCTACCCTTTACTCTGAGACTGTGTCTGTCTTTGAGGTTGAGGTTGGTTTCTTGTATACAGCAGAAGGATGGATTCTGTTTTCGTATCCAATCTGTTAGCCTGTGTCTTTTTATAGGTGAGTTGAGTCCATTTATATTAAGGGATATTAATGACCAGTGATTGCTGTCTCCTGTTAGTTTTCATTGTTGGTGATGTTAATTTGTGTGTTTTTCCCTTCTTTGGGATATGCTGTTGTGAGATCAATTGTCTGTGTTTTTGTTGATGTAGCCAACTTCCTTGGGTTGGAGATTTCCTTCTAGTACTTTGTGTTGGGTGGGTTTGTGGCTAGGCATTGTGTAAATCTGGTTTTGTCATGGAATATCTTGTTTTGTCCTATGTTGATTGAAAGTGTTGCTGGGTATAGTAGTCTGGGCTGGCATCCGTGGTCTTTTAATGTTTGCATAATGCTTGACCATGACCTTCTGGCTTTCATTGTCTTCAATGAGAGGTCAGGTGTAATTCTGATAAGTCTGCTTTTATATGTTACTTGGCCTTTCCTTTTGCAGCTCTTAGTATTTATGTTTAATGTTTTGATTATTATGTGATAAGGGGACTTTTTTTTTTGATCCAGTCTATTTGATCTTCTGTAAGCTTGTATCTTTAGAGGCATAATTTTCTTTACGTTGGGAAAGGTTTTTTTTATGATTTTGTTGAATATATTTTCTGTGCTTTTGAGTTGAACCTTCCCTTCTATACCTATTATTCTTAGATTTGGCCTTTTCATGGTATCCCATATTTCCTGGATATTTTGGGTTAAGCTTGTGTTAGAGTTAATATTTTCTTTGACTGGTGAGTCTATTTTTTCTATTGTATCTTCAGCACTTGAGATTCTCTCTTCCATCTCTTGTATTCTGTTTCTATAATTCCCTTGGCCTATGTTTTCTTTATTGTCACTACTTCGGTTTTCAAGTCTTGAATAGTTTCTTTCATATGTTTGATTGCTTTTTCTTAATTTTCTTTGAGGGATTTGCTTATGTCTTCCAATTTTTTGTTTGCCTTTCCTCCATTTCTTTGAGGAAATTTCTCATTTCCTCTTTAAGAGTCTGAAGCATTCTCCTGAAGTCATTTTTTAGGTCATTTTTTTCTGCTTCATCTATATTTGCTTGTTCAAGTCTTGATGTTGTAATGTCTTGATTTTGCTGCTGTCATGTTGCTCTTTGTGATGTTGCCTGTGTTCTTGTCTACTCATCTTTTCCTCTAATGGGTGTGGTTGGGGCTGAATGTGATTCTGGTGATCAGTCTTCTAGGTGCCAGTTAAGGCTCAGATGGTTGTTCCTCGTGGTACAGTCAGTGCCACAGTTCTAGTTACCCCATTGGTCACTCCGTGTTCCTGGAGGTCGCTCAGTGCTCCTGGGGTTTGCTCCACTCCCATGGCGTTTTGTTGTCTCAGGCCTGCTCTGGTCTAGGTTGCCAACTCAGACCTGTTTCTATAAATGTCCCTGGTCTGGATCATCTCCTGCAGAGGTCTCTGGCTTGGGGTTGGTCCTGCAAAGGCCTCTGGCTCTGATCTTCTCCCTTGGAGGTCCCCGACTCGGGTGCGCCCGGACCTGCAGAGGTCCTGGCTCAGGCCTACTCCCTCAGAAGTCCCAGATTCACACCATGACCTGCAGCAGTCTCTGTCTCTGGCCCACTTGCTCAGCAATTGCTTCCCTATACCAGCTCCCGTGGAGTTCACTGTCTCAGGTGTGCTCTGGCCCAGGCCAGGTGGCTGACTCAGTTCTGCCTCCGCAAATATCCCTGTTCTGGATCCACTCCTGCTCCCGTGGAGCTCGCTGTCTCAGGTCTGCTCTGGCCTAGGTCACTGTCCCAATCCTGCTTCCTCAAATGCCCCTGGTCTGGATCTGCTCCTGCTCCCATGGAGTTCACCATCCCAGGTCTGCTTTGGTCCAGGTTGTTGGCCCAGTCCTGCTCTTATGGAGTTTGCTGCCTCAGGCCTGCTCTAACAAAGGTCACCAATTTTAATTTTTCAATTAGTAAGTGTACAGAGCCCCCATAGTGACAATTTCCCTGCCATGTTGTTCCTCTTCAGCCTGCATAGTTTGCCATTGTTATCCTAAGTATCATGTTAAGAAGAATATACATATAACAAAGCTGTTGTGGCCTTGTCTGGTGTGGACTGTTAAAGCAGAGTGTATGTAGTCCGTAAATGACCTCCCATACGCTCTTCAGTCACCCCCTTGCTGAATCAGTGATCCACATTTCTAGTTAATAAGCCACCAGAAAAAGACTCCATAGTCATAGCAGGCGTCCATATCATGCCTGTTCTGAGATATGTCCATTTTATGGTTACAGCTCAATTAAGATATAAGATGTATTTTTCTTAATCTGGAACTTGCTTGTGTCAGATGCTATGGGTTAATTCTCAAAACTTTGCCTTTGATTAGATTAGACTATCCTTGCCTCTTGTGTCATAGTTGCTATAGAACCGAAACTTCTGCTTGGCTGATTTCCTCCACAAAGGTGGGAACCAGAACTTAATGGGGAGGTAAATGTCATTCCTATATAGACAGTGACATCAAACATCATGGCATCTTTCCTCCACTGAATGTCATGGTGTGTGATATGTGCAGACGGAGACAGCCTTTCCCATTTGGTGATAATAAACTCCAAAATTATGTTCTTCATAGCTCTTTGTGAATTTTAGAAAGTTTCTAAATTCAGTCTGAACAGTTTCACAGTACTGGTGAAACTGCTGAGCCTTGGGGATAAGAAATGGTTTGCAGGTATTTTATGGTTGGTGGACTTGTCTCCTAATTTATTAAACAGGTTGCTGCATAGGCCCTCTTGTACTTACTATTCAGTCCCATTTCACTTCATTTAGGGGCAGAATCTTGCTGAGTTGCTGGTCTGGCCTTGAACCTAACCTTCGGCTTCAGCCTCCTGTACAGATAGGATTACAGGCATGTGCTGCCGTGGCCAACAATTTTGTTCTTAAAATTAACTTTTCAGCTTTGTGATTTTGGTTGTGAAGCAAACTACTTCCCCATGGTTTGAATATGATGCTTGTGGAAGCAGTGTTGTTAATTAACTGTGGTAAGGTATTGTAACAACATTTGCTGCTTTACTCTTTAGAGTACTTGGTGGCATTGATTATACTACTTCTTCAACTCTTCTCCCCTTATTTTGGATAATAACCATTCTCTTAGATGTAAAGTAATCTCATTGTGGTTCGATTTGCATTTCTTTGTAGAAATTTGTTGTATTTTTCCATTTGTTTACATTTGAAGGTGTATATAGTTTTAAACTGAAATCGTATTTTGGCTGTGTAGAAAAATAATCTGGTTAAGAGTACATACTGCTCCTTCAGAGGACCTGGGTTACTGTAACTCTAGGGATGTCTTAGACCTCTGGCCTCTTCAGGCCCCTGTTCTTATGTGCACATACCCATGCATACACATGTAGTTAAAAGTAAAACTGGAACGAATAAAAAGAAAAAGAAGTGATTGAAACTGAAAGATTCTTCCAGGTAATAACTGGTTGAGAAGATTGGAATGTTTCATTTCTGCTTTTGTTTGTTTTTTTATGGTACTGGAGATGAAACCTAGGACCTTGCACTTGCTAAGCAGGTACTCTGCCATTGAGCCATATTGCCAGCACTGTGTTGCTATTAATTTTTTTTAAAGTACTTAGAAAGGTGTTGAACTTTTAATTAGCAAACCTTCTCTGGCTGCAAGGGAAAATTATATGATCTAAGTTAGGATAAATATGAGTTTATTGTTAAAAATTGATAATATAATTAGTAGCATCTGTGAGGCCAAATGTGTCAGCCATTGGCACTGAAGAGTTCTGTGCTTTCCTCATCACAGGGTGCTTTATAAACACTCCTAGTGCCTTGGGTGTCAGGAAGGTGGATGTAATAGTTCCCAAGAGTATTTAATGGAGTTTATTCACATAAGTAGAGTTGTCAACTAGAATCCCACACTCATTGTCAAGACTAGTTTGGGGCATTGGACAGCAGGATGATATACCTTACGTGATCCTTGGAAGTTTAAGGCCCTCTATTTGTGTCATTACACAATTGAAAAGTCAGTACATTATTGACTGTGTTTGGCTCTTGAGAGACAAGTGGCCTTGATATGAGTGGTATTTGAGTGTTGTTGAGGTTCTGGGTGAGAGGAGCAGGTAAGGTGTTAGGATAGAGAATTGACAGGGCTATTTTCTGGTTTTTGGCTTACCCACCATTTTATAATAACAACATAGCATAACGCTGCTTTAATTCTGGAGAGCTGTAAGCTTGGTGTACTTTTTATTATTGTAAAGATTCAATCTTTGGGGCTCACACCCATAGATACTAGTGATGGACCGAGTCAACTCAGAGTCAGTATTCCCAATAGTTTCTGAGTGGCTTGACTTTAATGGTAAGCTATCCATACATAGTGTTTCTTAGAACAATTTGGTGTGTGTTAATGGTGCTGTTGGTAACGCTTTTTCCTAACAGAGCATCCAAATAGATTGTCATTAAACCAGTCAGTAAATAAACTTTATGTAATGATTAACATACAAAGTACCAATGCACTTACTTGGGAAATTAACATCAAGTGTACCATTCCCTTTATATCATTTTGATTCTGGTTCACCTGGTATGAAATGACACGACTGGCAACTCCAGTTGGCAATATTTGATTTTTGTGTGTCAAAATAGCTGGTAAAGTAAATGTTTGAAAAGATTATTACTGTTAAATAAAATAAACATTTATACTATTACTTGTGACTCTTAGCGCTTGGTTTCTCTCCACCCTTAATGTCTAGTCATGGTAACTTAAGTACAGTTATTCAGACTGCAGGACTTGACTCATAGAAACTCTCTGGTCTGCTGTAGATTAACACATTGTCTTCTCTTCTAGAACGATTCTGCTTGGGGTGATTATATACCGAATAATGAGACTGGCTTAATAGAAAAAGCCCAGATACCTCAAGATGGACTCACTCTGGCCCCTCACAGAGCTCAGCGAGAAGGTATGCTGTATTTGAACTTAAGGCAAGGTATTGTTTACACTCAAGGTTTTTTGTTGTTGTTGTTGATGCTGCTGGTGGGGTTGTTTGGTTGGGAGATAGGGTCTCACATAGCCCAAGGTGGCAGCAGACTTACTATATAACTAAAGCTGGTCTTGGAACTTCTGATCTTGTGCCTCTGTCTCCCAAGTGCTAGGATTATAGGCCTGTGCCACAAGACCAGGTCTATATGGTGCTCAGGAGTGACCTCAGGGCTTGTGACAGACACACACACTCTTGTCAGCTGAGCTGCATCACTAGCCCCAGTGCTATTTAATTCTTAACTCTTCTTTGTAGAGAAATCCTCTTGGTACTAAGCTTTTGCCCAAAAGCAGTGTTCCCGTTGTTGTGACTTCTGTGTTCTAGAGTCTCCTTGCTCAGCATCCTTGGATTGTCCTCTCACGTGTGCTGGCCTGTGTCAGACAGTTGTCTTTGGGTCTGTCTCTTAAACCTCTGTGTGTTTCTGTAGGGCAAAGATTTTATCATGTTTTTCAAATACTTTTAAAGTGTTTTCGTCTGTAGAGTGTTAAAAAAAAAGGAAAGAAAAGGAAATGAGCAGAATTCATAAGAGTTCATAGTAAGAGGATGAAGAAATTATTCACAAATCCATTTTCTGTGCAGTTTTAAAGAGGCATGGCACATGGAATGAAGGCACAATGTCACCTAAAAAGGATTGGGCTTGAGTGTTCCCTCTTCTTTGAATTGGGGTATCCGTAAGCCCGTAATGAGAAAACTTGAATCAAAGTGTGGGCTGCTGTGTAGGTTGTAGATGAGCCAAGGATGCATAAGACATACGCAGTTACAGCTCTGAATTTGTGTCAGTATGCCTCCTTTGAGTCAGAATCTTTTTGATGTGTAGTTTTACTAGATAGAAGTACATCTGTTTAGTTAGGAAGAAATGTAAACTCCAGTTCAGTTCATTGAACTCAGAGTAACCTGATGCAGAGCTTGGTCTTACATTCTGTTTTCATATCATTTTCAAATGATAGCAGTCAGTTTTAAGGTAGTAATATGTGTGGTTCTTCATTTCTAACTGTTAAAAACATGGTATGTAATACCTGCTCTCTGGTTTTAGTTTATGAGGGTTAAGACAGGTAGCAGCAGGCATAATTTGAAATCCAGGATGAAGGTAAAGCATGTTCCCAGCAAGGAGCAGCAGCATCATGTCCCCTCCCTCCTCCCTCCCTCCCTCTCTCTCCCCTCTGCTAAACATGGAATACTAAGGGTTTGGGAAATAGATTGCTCAGTTGATAAAATGCTTTGCAAGCTTGAGAACTTGGAAGTCGGATCCCTAGCATCCATGCAAAAGGCCAGGCACAGCAACATGTGGGACTATAATTCTAGTGCTGGAGAGACGAAGGCAGAGGAGGGTCTCTGGGGCTTGCCAGCCAGTCAGATACTTAGCTGAATCAGTGAGCTCCAGGGTCAGTAAAATCATATTTCAAAACATGGTGGGGAATGATTAATGAAGACAGCCCACATTTGACTTCTGGCAGGCATACACACACACACACACACACACACACACACACACACACGGAGAGAGGGAGAGAATGAGAGAGACAGAAAGCCAAGAACCCAGCGGTTTGTAGGATGGAAGTGCACATGCCTCTGTTCTTGTTTCTCCTTGAAGCAGATCCTACTAAATGACCCAAGCTGGCCTTGTTCACAGTCCACATGCCTTTGCCTGTGCTGTTATGGGATCAACCCAGAACTTCGTGCATTCTAGACAGGCACTCTGCCAGTGCTGCTCTGTTTCTCAGTATAGCAGTTTTTGGAAACCCAGGGCTTCTCATCCCTCTTTCGTCATTGTAACATTGCACGGGTCTGAGAGTTACCATCTGGTACTTGAGAATTTTTATTCCTCCCTTCACCCTCAGTATTTCTGAAGCCCAGAGAGGCTGGCTGAAGCGTTAGCCAAAGTGCTGTTAGTACTCTCTCCCTGCTTATTCTGAATGCATTTCCCTGCTGTATTTCTCTGCCTCGCCTCGCGTCCTCTTGTTGCTCATCTTCCATGGTTTGTAACAGTCTTACTCTCACGTCTGTGCTTTCACTACTTCAACTTCTTCTAGAGCAGAATGAGTCACCCTTCCTTCTTTGTCATCATTCCCCTAAATCCATCAGTGGTCCTCTCTCCCCACCCCAACCCCCACTGCATTGCTTTCCCAACCTCTTCTCTGGCACCATTATCAAGTTCGTTATTGTCAGCCTCTGATGTTGCTGCCTCAGCTCAAGTAAGTATGGTTTCCCTGGTCTGCACCCCGAGCAACAGTCTGTTGTCTCGAAGACCTTGTGTTACAGTTTGTAGAGCGGCCTTTTTAGATTGACTTTCTCCCCCAGTTTTTTCTTTTCTATGACAGTTTACTGAGGGAGCTATAGAGTGAGTGGCTGGGGCTTGCATGTTTGCTTAGTTTGTGAATAGACTGCTTATTCTCATGGTCAAGATGTTCTCATGTTCACTATGTCCACCATTCCATCCTTGGAACTGTACATGTGGTTCTTTTACAGTGAGACTTCATGGTTCCTTATGGTGCTCAGTTTATAGTACATTTTACCAGTTCCAGGAGATACAGAATCTCCTGGCCTCTGTGGGCAGCAGGCATACATGTGATACACACATATACATGTAGGCAAATACTTATACAAATTAAACACAATAAAATAGATATTTTCTAATTTATTCCTATTATATATAAATAATTGAACAAGCCTTGTGTAGTAAGTTGACACCAAAGTGCTGTATTGTGATAATCTGAATAAGAATTTTCATTATTATCCTTTAGAGAAAATCTTCAGTAAAGTGTCTTTGGGTATTTCGTTTTTGTTGTTGACTGCTTAACACTCTTGGTCATTCAGCATCTTAACATATATAGGAAACATCCACTCATGCATGGATGAGTGGCATATTGCTGTGTATCCGTTTGTTAAGTTTAGTTGTAAAGAGTAAGTAAATAGTTTAATTACTGGCATTTGTCAAGTTACAAGATTACTTTAGGTAACTGAATATGTCTGTAATCTCTAACACAGTCAGCATGTGTGTTTTTTCTTTCAGCTGTACACATTGAGAAGATAATGTTGAAAGGAGTCCAGAGAAAAAGGGCTGACAAATATTGGGAGTACACTTTCAAAGTAAGCTATTCTAACCCCCGAAAGATGCATCATTTACTACAATAAATGATCTTTAGAAGAACTAACTGCTAGCAGGTTTACTACTTTAAAGATGGTAGGTAGATATATAGGTAGGTAGGTAGGTAGGTAGGTAGATATGGTAGTTTTTAAAAACAAGAATCTTAGACTTGGGGACACTATTAAAAGTGTAAGGTATAGCCTTTAAAAGTAAAAGCGAATGTTTTCACAAGTATTTGCAGACTACTGACCTTCTCTGTCCTGGCATCACTGCCCTGCTCCCCTGTTCCTCATGGTGCTTTTTTACCCCCGCTTTGTGGCTTTGTTTTGTTGGCTGAGAACCCCAGGGTCCGGTCAGATTCTGTTACTGTCAGGGTAAGACTTTCCACCCGCTTCTCTCTGCTGCAGCTTCAGTGTTGAGCCTGCTAATGTTGGATCACACATACTATACTCTAAACCTCTGTGGAATGAAGCCAGGGTTCTCTGCAGCCTCGCATCAGTTCTTCCAACAGCTACTGCTGCCAGGTTCTAGCTGTCCTCTCTCCCGAAGACTCTTCTAACCCTCTGGTAGAATGTTTTCTCCTTCCTCTGCAGACTACTACCACTATAGCGTCCACTGATCCTTGAATAGATCATCTTCAGCCCCTGCCATCCTACGGTGTCTGCCTTGCTCACTACATTTTTTGAATGAATTTTAAAACTCTTTTAACTTCTACTTTGAAGGAGAATAATCCTTGGCTTTGTTTCCGTTTCCAATTTCCACGTGTCTCACTTTTGGCATATTTGACTCTTTGCCCTTGAAACTGCATGCTGGCTTCTCTAGTTGTCGGAGTGCACTGCTTTTCTGTAGACCTTTCTCCTTACCGTGGACCAAAGCACAGCTCACATCTGGCTCAAACGCTCCCTCTCTAAAGAGCCTTCTTAACCCCTGGCTGCTCTTGCTTCAGGCCAAAGCCCCCATCTTTGAGGTGATGGTGACTGTAGAAACTCTTAAACATTTGTTTGGTTTGTGTGACTGTGACATGAGACTAACTCAGACTTCAGTTATGTCTACTCCAGTATCCACCTACCCACGTAGATGATTATCATGTAATAAGAATTGTACCAGCCAATAAACAGGTTTGCTAGGCAGAATTTTGTGTGCTTTATCTAATTGTTATATGTTTAATTGATAAGACTTAGATATTAGCATATCAAATCAAGTAAGTGTACAGTAGGAATTGAAGTTCACAGAATTCTTAGTGTCTAGGAGCCAGCATAGTCCTAGATTCTGTGTTCATTCTGGCTCACACTTAGCTCATTTTCTCTACCTGGAAATGGAGGTGATGAGACGCACTGAAGCATCTTACTAGGATTTAAAACGTCTGAAATCGAAGTGATAATCTCTTCAGAAGCTAAATCTCCCTCAACTGTAAAATGGTACTACCAAAGAGGGAAACACTGCACTGACTGTTTCTCTTGGAATTGTACATTTAGTGAGCAACAGGGGACAGGATTTTATCTTTTGGCTCTACCCTGTCATAGTATCATTTTTGTATTTAACCAAAAAAGCAAAACATTTCTGAAAAATTATTTCCTGAAAATTTCTAAAATATAGTTACGTTTTAACACTGCTTTTTAAAGTGCAATTTGAAACAAATTATTGAAAAACTTTTGAGTAGAATGTCAATGTAAGATTAAACACATTTATAGAAGCTATGATAATGCTAGAAGAACTTTATATTTTTAATTGCTAATCTTAAAACTTAAGTAAGGCCTTTTGTTTTACACATGGCTTTTTCCCCAACCAGTTCCTGCCTAAGCAATAACCATGCAATCTGTGTTTTCTTGAATCAGGTAAATTGGTCTGACCTTTCAGTCACAACAGTAACAAAAACCCACCAAGAGCTACAGGAGTTCCTACTGAAGGTAACATTACAGATTTCCTTGTTAAGATTTGTGTATGACAGAAAGATTCCAAAAGTTTCAGCGTCAAAGCAGCAAGGAATGAAAACACAGAGTTGGCTCCAGATACAAGGAATGTGAGCAGTAGAAAATGTTACATTGTATCTCTTACGTTACATTGCTGGCATAAATGGCAAAGGGATTCTCTTTAGAAAATGGGTCCCCATGCTTAGCTCCTAGCAGAGATGTTTCTGCTTTTAAGGGCTCTTCCCCCGGGACAGTGTATGTAATGGTGTGAGGCTTTTTTCCTGTGGTACCTACCAACTGTGAAGCTCTGCATCTGTAGGCTTTTCCTAAATCTTGTCTTCCTCGGAGCCTGACCTTCTCCCACCCCATCCACTACAAGGAGAAGATGATGGAATTGTCAAAAGATTGTTGTGTTTTTGTTTTTTCTTTTTGTTCTTTTTTTGTACACATCCTTACCTGTTCCCTTGAGTAAATAAAGTCTTCTAATTAGATTTAATTGAAAAATGAAAGAAACAGTAAAACGGGAAGCTTGGTCTACATGATCAATAAATTACTATTGCACAGTAAGCAAATACTTCACAGTTTATTGTTAACAGGGAGATAAAGCTGCAAAATCCAGAAACAGGAAATATTCTTAACTCAGTTACCAAATTTCATATTAGTGTCCTTACTGAACTGATAGCACCTGGCATTTGCGGATTTGCCCTGTGTGCTTGCCACTATATGTGTCTTCTGTTGAGCTCATGTCTGTGACTGTTGATTCTTGAAACTCTGCAAGGGACTGCGTTTTCACAGTCTGGGGGCTTGAGCAGAATGCAGAGCTGATGTTCCATACACTGGCGAAATGGTGGTTTGTGGGATTTGTTAGTCTGTCTGGATTAAGGCAGTTGAATAGTGTCTTTCCTGTGGCTTATTTTAAACTGAATTTTCTCTTTTTTTTTCCTTTTTTATTAAAAATATTCTTTTTTCTCATATATCCTGATTACAGTTTTCCCTCCTATTCCTCCCAGTTTCTCCCCTTCTCCCCTCCTATCCAGACCTACTTCTTTTCTGTCTCTCATTAGAAAAGAACAGGCTTCTAAGAGATAACAACCAAACATAACAAAATAAAAAACATCACATTGAAGTTGGACAAGAAAACCCAAAAGAAGGACAAGAGTTCCATGAGAAGGCACAAGATTCAGAGACCCGTTTGTTGGCACACTCAGGAATCCCATAGAAACATTAAACTGAAAGCTGTAACATATATACAGAAGACGGTACAGCCCTATGCTGGCCCTGTACTTATATGAGCCTTGCTCAGCTATTCCCAGGCCTTTCTCTCATGTCCTCTGTCTCCTCGGACACTTAGATTCTTTCTGTCTCCTCTTCAGTGGGGTTCCCTGAACCTTGAGAAGAGAGATTAGATGGAGATATTCCATTTAGAACTGTGTATTCCAAGATCTGTGTATAATGTCTGGCTATGGGTATTAGTTCCCATCTGCTGCAGGAGGAAGCTTCTCTAATGACGGCTGTATAAGGCTCTCATCTATGAGTGTCAGAGACCAGTTTCCATATCAGGGTATGGAAAAAATGGGGATTAGAAAAATAAAAGAGAATGAAGATTTGAGTGAAAATAATAGAATAGAAACACAGGATAGTCCCAGGAGGGAGTTCACTGAATACTGAAAATTGCCTGCCTTTAATTTCCATTTGCTTAAATACCCCAATCCCAAAAGGTAGGTCAGGAGTTAAAAAAAAAACTTCATCAACATGATAGAAGGAATGAAATGACTATTTGAAGATTGTGGGCTACATTCTTAGTTAAACATTCTGTTGCTAGAACCAGACAAGTAATGCTCACACCCTAGACCAAAACGTTCTGTAGGCAAACCACTTCCTGGGAAGAATCCATTGTTATCTCCATAAGGGAGTAGGAACTTAGTTGAATCCTTAGACTTTTGTTTGAGGTAGAAACAGATCTACTCCTCTATTCCTGAAATACAAGGTCTGGATATTAGCCACACCTGTTGACAATAACCTTGAGTGAGCAGAAGAACTCTCTGATCTAAATCTAGGTGGGAACTTTGAGGTAGAAACAAAATAACCTTGAAAGAAAAGAAGTTCCAACTCTGACCTTTGGTGAAGGGAGGAGTGGCAAGAACTCTGAGCAAGCTGAAACTCTCTGGCCTTCAGACAAGGTGAAAATAGGCTTACATTTTTGGGCCTCCACGTAGGTGAATAGTAGAATGCCCTTAGAAGTACTTTCATTGGTGTGTGTTTGTTTGTTTTGACCGGTAGTGTTTAGTTTTACATAGGTTTCTGGGTTCTGTTGGTGAAGGGCTGAGAAGTCCTTGACCCACTCAGGTTCCTAACTGCCTGCATGTAAAGATGGGTTGAGCCTGCGTCCCTCCTTAACCCGTCAGTCCTCCACAGTTTGGTGGAAAGAAGACCAAGACAGAAGAGTAGCATTCTGAGCATGGACCCTTTTCTGCCAGACTTAAGGAAATAATCAGAGGCATCAGGGAAATGAGTGGCTGTGACCCTGCCAGGTGCTGAGGAGCCAGGCAGCATTGCAACAGGGAAAGCAAATGCTGGCTGGCTTCTGATGATAAAGCCAAGTTGCTTCTGCCCCTCTTTCCTTTGCATACATCTGTGAACTTTTCCTGCTTACTGCTAGCTCATTTGTGTCTTGATTGGATACATTTACCAGCATTTAATGTAAGTTAAATAAACAATTATGAGCAGCCACCAATTGGATTTGGCGGCAGGGTGCTCTTGTTGCCTTCTTTCTCATGTTTTCTCCAGTGCACAACTCCAGTGCTAGAGAATGAGCTCCACAGGATACAAAGCCAGGGTAAAGGACATTGCCACCTCTATGTCTCTCTTCCTCTAAGAATTCAGTGAGCAACACAGAGCTCTCTGCCAGGCTGTGGCCTGGCTTCTAGCAGTCTTCTGTATCTACCTAAACTTTAGCAGTGCTGTATCTTAACAGATTACATTTTTTCTATCACATAGTTTTTCTAAAAGATAAATGCTTAACAACAACAAAACTCCCAAATGCCTAACTCGTTCTTCAGGGTCATGATAATTAACCCCTCTGCTTAGCCAGCATTTGACTAGAGCACTTTCCTTAAATGTATGAACACCACTCTTACATGGGATAATCTTCACTGTCTTTCTAGAAATAAATTGCCTCTTGTCGAGTATTCTTCAAGTTGCCTGCTTCCATCTTTAACATTGTTTGTAGAAATCCAGAGCGGAATCTGTCCTTCTGAGCACCTGTGTAGTGATGCTGTAAACGGGTATGGTTGGTGTTGAGTTGCACTACAATTTCCAGAAATGGGGGCTTGGGGTTGCTGAGTTCTGACTTTGGGAGAACAGCAGCTTCTGCCCTCCATGCCCTGGCCCCTCCAGTTTTGTTTTCCATGTTTCCACAGCAGCTCTGTGAATTTTTATTTCTTCCTCTGCTGTTGTATTCACAGTTTCTGAGAACAGAGTAGGATTTTGGATGCTTGGTAGCTACTTGAGTGAGTGAAATGTACTGTACATTGTAGGGACGTTTTATGAATGACTGCATGTACAATTGTAGAGATGACAAGCTGCAGTCCCTCTTAGAGCGTGTGCTTCAAAAACTCTGTCTTAACATTAGAATGGAGCAGCTGCTGGTGCACATGGAGTGTGCCCATGGCTGTTTTCTGCAACTGAACAGCAGTTTCCAGACCCAGCCATGTCTAGTCATGAAGAGTAAACTACTCTATGGCATCTGGAGTCTACTTTAGCGACCCCTGAGTTGAAGAGCAAGATTGGCAAGTCTGCATTGGATCTAACTTTCTGTGGCTCAGAAAGCAAACCAGCATCCTGTGGTTCAGCCGACAGTGTTGCAGTGCTCTCTTCATGACAGTCAAGCCCAGGGTCCCTCCTCCAGTTCAGTTCAGGGTCTTGACATCACAAGTGTATAAGCCATTAAAGTGTGAAGACAACAAATCAGTAGGAAAGACAGGTTTGGGATTTATAACACGGTTTGAGTTTGATTGGCTTCTTTTCAGAGTAAAGAACTTCTTCAATGAGGGGCTGCCTCATGGTGCCCTACTTCATGAAGTAAGGGAAAAGATACAGGCTTTTATTAATATGAAGATAGATTGATCAACTTAAATTGTTGTGTTCATCAAGATCCTTGGGTGCGAAGGTCTTGATGAGCTAGTTCCAGCAAAGCTTCTGAATCTTTGCAATTTGCTAATACACAGGAGAGGATAGCTGATCATACTTGCAAAGACTATCAGTTGACAAGACTGACAAATAACCCGCCAGTGATGTCAGTGGTGGTGTCGATGCTTCCAATTGAGATGTGTGTTGACCAAGCAAGTTGTCATCAAGGTTAGATCCAAAACCACACAATGGGAGGTTAAGATGGTTACAGATAAGGCCATTTCTTTCCCACTTGAGCTACTGACCCTTTTAGGAAACTCCTTGAGGTGAAGGCTACAACTCCCTAATGTGAATCAACAATTTATTCTTGCTCGCCTTATTAACAAGAAAAATAAAAATAAATGTCTGCTTATTAGACTTTGGCCTTTTTAAGATAAATTTGTATCTAGATACAAAACCTTTCCTTACTCTGAGGTTGTGTGGAGGCTGACACAGGACTAGCTAGATCTGTTATAACTAAGATGCAGAGAGGAGAAAGTCCAGTATAAAATAGAATCTACACGACACAGCTGAAAGCTTCCAACTGAGTGAGCCCTGGAAAAAAGACAAACGACATGAAAATAAACTAGATTGCATACTGATGGCCTGTGGCCACTCTCAGTCCAATAATGTGAACATTGTCATTAACTTGGTGGCACTTTGCATGGTGGGCCTCAGTTTTATAAAGCAACTATCAGGGGCTTGAAAATTGAAATAGTCTTCTCTGCCATGGCTTCTTTGTCAATGTGTTGGGGAGATAGCTTACTTGTAGATGTTTTTGAAGTACACCCATGTAAAAACTAAGTGAAGTCAAGCATGTCTGTGGCCCTAATACTGGAGTGTTGAATGACAGTTGGATCCCCTGAGATCACTGGCCAGCCAGTCTAGCTCATCAGTGAACTGTGAATTCAGTAAGAGGGGACCCTATCTCAAAAGATGAGCTGGAAAGCAATAGTGGAAGACACTTGGTGTCAACTTCTGGTCTCCCCGGCATGTGCATGCACTTGCAGACACACATGTTCATACATATACACGAGTACACACTATATACACTACACTAAATAATATGTTTTACTAATGTTTAAAGTTAGTAATAAATACCTACTGTCAAAAATCTATATTAATATGCTGATGTCAAAGTGTCCATTTTGAAATTAATTAAATTTTTTTATTTGGGAAATGTGTCAATTCAGAATTCAGTTCTTCAGGCTGGTGGTTGGAGGTCATGCTTTCCGTGATAGAGTGAAGATGCCATTTTGTGATCTCACCAGGTTGAGTAACAGACATTGTCCAAATCACTGTGCCCGACCTCAGTAGTACTGCCTGCCACCTTTGTCCTCTCTGTGGCTTTGTTTGGAGACTGTGTTTACTAAAAGAATTTTAGTGAAAGTGACAGTAATTCAGAAGTTAATCACAAAAGTCAAAATTGAATTCTTGAAAAGCTTAGAAAGTTAGTTTTAGAACCCATTTTCCAGGAATATTTTTAATTAAGCAAGTTAAATAATGTGATAAGAGTTTGGCTTCATTTGAAGTTTTTTCTTGGCCAAATGATTCTTTCTCACAGATATTAGCACATTGCTCATAGGACACGTCCATCATGTTGAGGGAAAATCTAGAGGGTGGTTTTTGTTTTGTTTTTTATAATTATGGGTGTGGGTTGTGCAGGGTCTGGTCCATGTAGATAGAGGTCGAGGGCAGCCTTGAGAGTCACTTCTCCCATCCACTTTGCCTGGGTTCTGGGGATTGAACTTGAGTAGCAAATACTGAATCATCACCAGCTCTGATGGGTGTTTTGGTGTAAATAAAACTCAAAAGAATTTGACCCAGCCTTCATAACTTTGTTCTTTATTTGGCATATAGCATTTAATTGTTCACCACTGCCTGAGATTAAAATGTGAGTAGCAGGAAGCACAAAACTGATAACTATAGAGATGGAGACAACACTTTTCAGAATAGTGTTCCAAAATCACAGTGCCAGCTGTCTATGCTCAGTTTAGCTTGAAGCTCTGGATAGATATCATCTCGAAGGGCATAGGGCCTCACGTGTGAGTCACGTGCTGAACACATGGGTTTCCAGTGCATCTAGGCAAGCCCCAGGACATCTGAGTCTTAGAACAGACCTGTACCACGTCAGCCTTGGAAAGAATGCTGTGGGATGGCTAATGAGGAGAAGGCATTTCTTTTAAGTTTATTTATATTTGTTCATATGTTTGAAGAATTCAGCATTGGATACTCTTTTTCTCTTGTAGCTTCCAAAGGAATTGTCTTCTGAGACCTTTGACAAGACCATCTTAGGAGCCCTAAATCAGGGGTCTTTAAAAAGGGAAGAGCGGCGACACCCTGACCTGGAGCCCATCCTAAGGTAACAGCCACTAGTCTCTGGCCACAAGTGCTTGGGAAAGGCTGTGAGGGAGAGCAGAGGCCTTTCCTCTGGATAGGCCGGAGCTCACAGTAGAAGGTGGCAACTCTGTGTGTCACTGTCTTCCTTCTTTCTTTAACAGCATAAATTTGGTTCTTTTAACCTGAAAATGCCGTGAGTTAAACCTCTTAGGTTTCTGCTGCTGCTGTCATTGTTTTCCATAAAGCTGTATCGAGGGTGTCCTTGTACAGTAGCTAGGCTGCAAGAGACTGAGTCGTCCAGGGAATTGGGAGCATGGGGCACATGCTCACTGCCATTTTCTTGGAGCCCAGTGCTGGTTAAGGTCAGGTCTTTGCCCTTGTGAAGTTGTTGCACTATTGGAAATGTTTGTGTTGCTTAGGTGAAGGTTAAATATGGTGTCTAGTGTGTTTAAACACCCTACCTTTGTTCTCTCCCAGAGCCATGCCCCAGGGCTGGGGGGCCAACATGGTAACAGATGATACAGGTCCTCCTCTTCCCTCACAAATCAAGTGTGGGTGTAAAAGTCTTTTCAGCAGTTCCAGTCTAGGTAGAAAGAAAGTTGGATGGTTGACGTGTCCTGAATGGAGGCTTCCGAGGTGGAACGGTAGGGAGGTAAGGGGTGTAGGAAAGCTGGTCGGGGTTGGAGAAGTGAGCAGAAGTGGCATAGTAGAGTGATTGGGAGTTCTAGGTGCGTCATACAGCACCAAGAATCCCCTGGGGTTGACGTGGGATATCTGAGACATACATCCTGGGCTGGAGCAGCTGCTCACACGCTAGGGGTTAGAGTGTGGGCATGGTAGTTATCAGTTGGTGTTTTGCTGGAAACTTAAGCTTACTAAAAGGCTAACTGAAAGTATGACCTCAGGGTCAGGCTTGTGAGACCCCTCTGATTTGTCTTCTGAAGGAAACTGTGTCCCAGAGTGTTCTTAGGATCAGCGTTGCCAAGGAGGGGAAGGCAACAATGCTTGCTCCCCAACAGAGATAGGCAGAAATCTGGAATGGCACCTGTTGCCCACGTGTGCCTGGGAGAAAATGAGTGGACCGAGATGGAGCCCAGCACGACTCCCCTTTTAGACCCAGGTCATTACCAATTGATCCATGACTTCAGGTGGGAGAGCACTGAAGCTCGTTCCAAAACTGAACATGAATGTGGAAGGTGGATCTAGAAGTGGGTAGGTGACTGGGTAACATGGAGGAAAAGAGGCTTGAATGGCAAGACAAGGGCTTACAGGCGCATGTGTGCATCTTCCACCAGGGCAGCTGTAAGGAGAGTTGCAGCCTGGAGTTTAGTAAGAATAAGGACATAAAAGCTAATAAGTCTCAGGTGGCACAGTGGAAGGGTCTAGTAGAAAGGATAAGAGGGGAGTGGAGAGCAGTCCAGGTAAGAACAGGTGAGTAAAGGTATCACAGTTGAATTCTTGAGTGCCTGTGTGCTCAGATTTCAGAGAGCTTTAATACTTCTTGGGAACCTTGTGAAAGTGGCTCCTTATTCTCCAGTCGTGGGATAGGCAGAGAATTCTGACTCCAGTAAGCTCCAGGAGGTTCTGATGGTTCATAGAGGCCTCTGCAGCTGATTCAGTACTCAGAACTACATCCACCTGAACTGTAGGGCTAGGGTATATCTAGCAGCATGAACCTAGGGCCTACCAGGGAATGATAGGACCCTTAAATGAACCAGAAGGTCAGTGTGCACTGGTCCCTGTCTACACTAGCTTCAGTATGTGCTTTGAACCTAACCCGACCATCTATACTCAGTAGTAATGGATAGAACTCCACTGTTTTGCCTCTTGGTGGGGAGAGATGCAGTTTCATAAGCTTAATTTGGTATGTCTTAATGTGTAGTGCTCGATGTACAATGACTGTCACCTTTAGGTAGCCTTGTGTTTGATGATAAGTCTACCAGATAATCAAGACCATGAGGTAATTCAGAAGAGAAAAAGATGCCTCTTGTCCAGATAATTTTTTATTTTTGTTGATGTTGTAATTTTTTCTTTGCCTGTAATTAAGATCTACAGTTAAGTTACCTCTCAAAACTATTTAGTCCTTTAAAATGTTTGTTTTGTTTGTGACAGTCATACAGTGTAACCCTGGCTGGCCTGGCAGCATCAGACTAGCACTCCCTCCTGCTTTTCAGGTCCCGAGAGTCTAGGTAGCTCCAGCACTTCTGTCTCTAAAGTCTTCCCTGAGTTTCTCTGACCAGATAGATAGCTGATGCTGAGGAGAGGTCATGTTCAGGGCAGGGCCTGCTCAGAGTAGGACTCTCCATAGCTGGGCAAGTTTTGAACCCCTGTTTTTAGAACTGACTGGTTTGATAGATGAGTAATTGTCTTCTGGCTTAGGTTTGCTTTCTTTCTATCTTCCTGTAAGATTACCAGTTTATTTTATGAAATGATGAATTTTTATCTATATATCTGTTTAGATTTTTGTGGCTTTCTTAGCTCTTTGAATGAAATAAGAATTAACAGTGACAATTTGTGTTATGATGTGCTATGATGGTTAAAATGGAATTCCAGATGCTAGATATTCAGTCTTTGCTTTTGTATCCCATCTCTATCTCTTCTAAGATTGGACACAAATGTCCAAATTGTTGGTTAACTGTCAGGGATAGCTCAGTAGACATGTGGGGAAAAGAACATTTGGAATGTTATGCCATTTCTTGCTTCAAAATTAATTATAAAAGCTGGACGTTGATGGTATGCACCTATAGTCCTCAGCCCTGGGACCCTAAGACAGGAAGATTACTGAGCACAGGAGTTCGAGACAAGCATAGGCAATACAAGACCCCATCTCCAAAAAAGTACTTAAAGTAGTTTGTTGGTTTTAATTAGCTTCTAAGAGTCAGATATTGAAAACAGAATCTAAATAAAACAAAAGCAAGCGGGTCCTTGGCCTAGCAGTGCGGCGCTGCAGGGCATCCAGGCCAGCGTGAGCTACAGGAGATCAGGGCACTTCTGGGCTGTTATTGCCTCAAAATAAGCATTGGAAACATTAGTAAAATGAGGCTGGGGACAGCTCGATGACAGAATTCTTCCCTAACTGTGAGGGTGCTGCTATATGATCTTTTGTTTTCTATGGTAAGTTAGAATCATGGCATGCTGCAGAGTTTACATGCTTTATGACATGACAGTAACCTGCCACTGTGCTCCCTGCTTTCCAGGACTCCTAACATCCCAACCCCACATACTCTCCTCAGCACAGCCAGATGGAAGGAAGACAGAGGCTTTGCAGGTCTTTTTCTGAGTAAAAAAGATGGCTTTTGGGCCATCTAAACAAACAGCTGAAATAAGACCTTTATGGGGGGATCAGCTTGAAACTTTCCCAGAAAAAATAAATTTGTTTAATTCTTGCAAATAGGTTTTGTTAAAATTTTTCACTCCTGTGGAAATACGTCAGAAAATGTTTTCTTTGGGGAAAGGTTTGACCCCCCACACACACCCGTGCGTGAATGCAGCAGTCACTAAGTTGGTTTATAATCTGAATGGAGACTTAAATATGCACTCTGGTAGTTAATGTATGTAACTCTTCTTCCTGTGCAGGCAGCTATTTTCAACTTCATCCCAGGCTTTTCTTCAGAGTCAGAAAGTACGCAGCTTTTTTCGGTCAATATCATCGGAGTCTCAACATAGTCTCAGTAAGTGCCCTCTGTTCCTCTGTGGAAATCTGGAAAATGTTTTGTTTTGTGTTTTGGTTTTTTTTAAAGGGTTTGGTTTTTGCTTGGTTTTTGTGTCTTACTGTGCCATCTTGTTCAAATTTGAAGAATTTTAGTTAAAAGTTAAGGAATAGAGATATGCAATTAAGAAATATTTGTCCTTTTTAGTGAACTTTACACTGCACTTTTAAAGATACTGATACAGCTGGGGCAGTAGAACCAAGCTGGCCAGCTCGCAGAACTCTGCCCTTCAGTCCTTGGTAGAGCTGCCTTACAGAGCTGCTGGCTGCACCGGGGCAAGGGTGTACAGTGTCCCTTCCTCCTGGAGTGCCATCTAGTGCTGACTTTTGCAGTCCCTTAGCCTGACCGTCCCATGCGACCTCTACATAGTCAGAACTTAAAGACCAGCCTCTGCTAGACAATGCTTGCTGTATTTTTTTTTTTATCCCTTCCCAGCCTTTCTGTGGTTTTGGGTAGGCTTTTTGTTCCTAGAGTACTACTTAAAAATGCTGCTGTTTACATAAACACTAGCTTATCTTGGGACTATTCTGGAAATAAACTTTATCTGTTAATTCTTTGATAAAAAAATTTAAAAGTTTGATAAATCCAGTTGTTGAATGAAAGTCCTTGAGCTTCCCTTGGACCACTTGGCTGTAGCTACTTGCAGGTTCCGCTCTTCCTAGAGCCTGCGACTCACTGTTTGGTGTCTCTGTCTCTACGTCCATCACGTCAGGGCTGTTAACCCAGATTGAAGCACAGCCTCTTCAGGAAGTTTCCTCTCTCTTGCTTCTATGTGTTGTTTTGCTTTCCTGTTTCATTGTTTATCAATCCTGTCTTGTGTCAATTTTCTACAAATTCTCCTCAGCCTGACTTTTAAACAGATGTTTAGCCAATAATGCTGATATATTTCATAGATTTTTTTTACTCACTTTAAGCATAGCCAATATTTTGAGGAATTTTTTTAATTTTTTTTCATTTTCAATTGTCTTTGTTTTATACCTAAAAGAAAAGGAAAATACACACCTCCTAAGTTTGAAGTATGAAAAAAGATGAGAAATGGGATTAACTGTTGAGTGTGATGGCTTTCAAAATTTGACTAACTGCTGAAGTAGTATGTGTGCTGTGCGCACGCCTGCCGGGTTCCTGGTTAGCAGTTAAGGTCAAAGTGTAATTCTGGGAGTAGCTGACTGAGATAAGATGTGCAACTGTGCAGCTCCGTGGCTGAGTTTATGTCTGAATAGTGACAGTGCTTTTTAAAGTCATGCTTATTCTAGAGCTCTGTAGACTTCACAGTCAACACTTCTCCCCAAGTCAAAGTGTGAGATTTTTTAAAAAAAAAAAAATAGTATCTGCCAATAGCACCTGGTTCAATCTAAAAAGGCATTGAAACAAAGTTAAGCTTTTATCTGAGATTATCACCCTGCCCAGGAAAGCCAGCCGCATGGGAATTATGCATATACATAAGGCAAAGTCTTTGAGGGCTTGGCAAGGTTTTCAGTTCACAAGCAATGCTAAGGAGCCTGGCAGATCTTATCTGAAGATGGAACATGTAAAATACTGTTGAATGTACACATCTTGGCTTGTGGGTAAACTTGTCAGCAGTCTATACATGTGTGAGTTGTTTTGCTGAAGAATAGTACAGTGTTGTCAGGGTTCATTTGCACACTTAAAAACTCTATACTTTTTGTTACCCTGGGGCAGAAAACAGTATCCCATATGCTGATAGATAACTCTTGAGCAAGCAGTCTTAACACTCTTAACCTTGTCTGTGGTCCACTGCCATCAGAGTGTGTTTCGTGGGTTAGTGCTGACCCACAGTCCCTGCTCTGTAACAAAACAGAAAGGTGAGGTTTACAACAGTTCAGTATCCCACAGTGTTGTTAGGGGGTTTTAAAAAGTAACAATGTACTTTAGACAGTAGATAGTAGAGACACACTCTCCATCTGGTCCTTCAGTGAGGGAGCATTCAGGGACTGACAGGTGTGGGATGACTTGCTCCAGCCAGGTGGTACCTTGAGGGAGCAGCTTGCTCCAGGACTCTACTCAAATAGACCTGTGCATCTTCAAGGTCGTACCTTGGAGAAAGGTTCTTTCACTAGAAACCCTTCTCTCTCCTCTTCTTGGGGCAGAGGGATAATCATACTTATTTTATTTCATCTCACTATTATAATTTTCCCAGAGTTAGTAGTATTGAATTATTTCCTACAGATAACTTACAGTCCTCTCTGAAGACTTCTAAGATATTAGAACACTTAAAAGAAGACAGCTCAGAAGCTTCAAGTCAAGAAGAAGGTAATTGTAGACCACTAGACCAAGTTTGAACACACTGACACAGTCAGCACAGAGGAGAGAGAGCCAAATGGCACCCCAGTGCAAGGGCAGGGAAGAGGTTGCTTGCTCCATTGTAGTGGCATTTCATCTGTGTTTTAATAAATAAAGCCTGCCTGAAGATCAGAGAGTAAAACAGCCCCACTGCTCCGCCTTACAGATCAAGCAGTGGTGAGACACACTTTTAATCCTGGCACTAGAGAGGATTCTAAAGCCAGAGGAGACAGCCCTCAGACTGTCTCATTCTAATTCCTGGAGGCAGGATAGCCATTTTGCACTGAGGTAGTAGAGGTAAGAGCCTGTGGCTGACTGTTTTTGCTTTTCTGACCTTCAGGTTGAACCCCAGTTTCTGTCTCTGGGTTTTTATTAATCGAGCTACACTCCATGGTGTTGTCACCATGAATTGACTTCCTATATGAAGTTTGGGTTAATCACATCCTACCATATGTCACGCATAAAACTTTCAAGGGAATAACAATGATTTGTAAAATCGTAAAGTTTAAAGTTTTATATATAAACCTGGGGCAAGAAGGGCTTTGTTTAAAAAGGCGGATCTAATCTTTTTTGTTTTTCAAGACAGGGTTTCTCTGTAGCTTTGGAGCCTGTCCTGGAGCTAACTCTTAGATGAGGCTGGCCTCGAACTCACAGAGATCCACCTGCCTCTGCCTCCCAAGTGCT
>LOEQ01004149.1:52099-76703 GCA_001685075.1 Bramus lutescens | reverse complement strand
CCACCACCACCCAGCTAAGGTGGATCTAATCTAAAGCAAGAATTTAGTATATGACCAAAGAGCCCAGATACTTTTAGAAGACAGTCCACAACAGGGAGTTGACTGGAAGACTAATTGCTCAGAGTAAAAGGATCCTTCTACAGAAATCAGTAAAAAAGTCATCCTAACAGAAATATGAGTAAAAGGCATAGCTAGCAAACACGAATGACGAACCGCTGGAGCTGATTAGTGTGCGGCCTTGCAGGTAATTGAGTATTTGAAGGAAAGGACAGTGAGACAACAGTGCATATTCCTCAGGCAGTGAAGTTTTCAAGTCTGACACCACACATGGTGGCAAAGAGAGCACAGATGTAATCAATGAGATGTAAATTTCCAACGTGTTGGCCCAGAATTTGCCATGTTGCAGTTAACTGGAGATGATGGCTGCTGCCTGCTCATCCTTCATCTGTGAAACTTGCCCGTGTGCTGTCTGTAGCATGGTTTGTAGCCACAAATGCCAGAGAGTTGCCTGAAGTTTGCAACTAAACAGTGCTATGTGTGCTGGGCAGGAGTTGAAAGGGTGTTTGTAGCATATTGAACACTCCACAGCCCCGTATAAGCTTATGAATATATGTCCAGATGCAAGTAGAGTGGAGCTCTGACTGGAGCGGATGAAAGGTGACCCTTAGCCTCATCTCATACCTTGTTTCTTTTTATAACATCAAGAGAGTGGTCTGGTACAGGAGCATATGTGTTTCTTACAGACTTTAATAATACGGACATCCTTTTTTTAAATGGAAACGAAGAGTAAGACTTCATTTAAATACAGTTTGAAGTAACAGACTCATTAAATTTTCATAACTTTGAGCAAGACTGGTATGCACATCTGAAGTAATTTGGTAGCTTATTAGGTAATTGAAGATGTGTTAAGGTGTCTTCTGTAAGCTGGGTGTGATGCTGCATACCTGTAGTCTGCACCCGAGGGTAAGACAGGAGTGGGAGTCTGAGGTCACCCTGTACTGTATACTAGATCCTGTCTCACAAAAACAAGCACAAACTCCCCTTGTCAGGGATCACTCCAGTTAGTACAGCATATAGTGTCCTGAACTAATTCTAGTTTTTTCTGCCCTAGATGTGTTACAGCACACCGTAATCCACAAGAAACATGCCGGGAAGAGTCCCACTGTGAAGTAGGTACCTGGTTTCTAAAGTGTAAATATCTCTGTGCACCTGAAAGTCATTAACATTTAGTTAAGCTTCTGATGTATTTATTGACCATGACCCTTCCATTTGCCCTTTGATTTTTTTTAGTTGTATTACCTGCTGTTCTCTTCTCTTTCCTGCCACCTTTTATGGGAAGTTCTCTTGTGGCAGCCATCATAGTGACACACTGTGTTTCGTTCTTCTGGTGGTTACCCCAAAACTTGTAGTGCATCTCCCACCTCCTAAAGTCTAGTGTAAGCTTCCGCTTGCAGCATTCCTCAGATAACCTGAGGAACCTGGAGCACTGCCGCTTCATTGTTTTCTGAGTTATAAATCACGATCGTCATGCGTTTTCATTCTCCTCATAGTTCTGAATTTTTTGACAACCTTTTCCATGATTCATTTTGGTCCCTTTTTGCTCCTTGTCCCTAAGCACCTATCTATGATGATTTTCCTTTTAAATGAGAGCACTGTTTCCTGAACTGTCTGTACTTGGTAAATGTAGTTAGGCCTTGTGGTATGTGTATATACATTTCGTATTACTAGATATTGGACATAGGTGTTCACAAATACTAGGTAAGCCCTCTCTACCACTGAGCTACACTTAACCGTGAGTGCTGTTTAAGTTTTTAATCTGAAGGAGAAAAGTGTAGCTTGCCTTCTTTTTAAAAAAAAAAAATATTAAATTTTTTCATCATTTGCCTTCTTTTTTTTTAAGCCTTTTTTGCTTGATCTGTGGTTCTAGGTTGGCAGTTATTTCCTGTTAGCTCTTCGAGTCTGTACTTGACTGTCTTCTGGTCACATAGTTTCCACCTGTTGTACACGGATGCCGTCAGCCTCCTCCGATGTCTTTGTCAGATCACAGAATCATTGTATGATGTCTAGCTCACACAGCAATAGTTCAGCCCCACTCACTCAAGTGCCGCAAGGCTTCCTGCTTTCTGAACCGGAGCCCTTGCCGATTCTGTGGGCATCTGCTTCCTGTTTTTGTAGATCTTGGAGCTCCTTTGCGTATGGCAACCCTTGCTCCTCCTTTCTGAGATCCCCTCTAAAAAAAAAAAAGACTGTCACTTTAGACTGCTCTGGAGTCTGAAGCCATCACTCCTGTTGGTTGTTGAATCAGTCTCTGCTGTTCTTTTGGTAGTTTTTCCTTCTGGTGCTTTTGGGTTTTTCTCAGTTGTCTGCGATAGACTTTGTGGCTGTTTTTGAATTAATTCTGTTTCTGGAATCTGTAACTTATGTCTTTTGATTTTACAAAATTCCTAACTTCTTTCTTCAGATATTCTTGTTCTGTTCTGAGCCATCTTGTAAGAGTCACTGAGGTCCTTGTAAGCTGGGCTGTTCATACATCCTGCTTAGTTTTTAGATTTTTGTTAGTTTTTTTTTTATTCTCAAGTATATTTTCTTCAGACCAAACTTTTCATCTCAGTTTTCCTCATCAGCTTCCATCCTCTGAATTTTCACACCATTTTTGCAGTTGAAGATTTCCATTTGGTTCTTTCAGTGACTTTGCAGAGTCCTCAATCTGCTGTACTTATCAGTGTTCAGCACTCAGACTGTCCCCGGTGACTTCATTCTCTGGATGCTTTTGGCCTGTCATATTGTCTGTATTGACCATTCGTATGCCTGTCCATACATTTCTTCACACAGCAGTTCTTGCCTGATCAGGCTGTGTCGTGTCTCTGTTGAGCTGACTGACAGTGGAGCAGGGGCACCTCAGTCACACACAGACACTAATGACAAGTACACTTGCTGATAAATTACATGTTCACTTACTTCATAGGGTGTACTTGTTTCTGTAGGCCTATATGCTGATCACTAGACCCTCCAAAAGCAGAAACTAAGAGTTGAGAGGAAGCGTCCCTGTATGTTCTTCATGGAGGTGGTAGACTAGGTTAAGTTAGGGACAGACTTCATACTTCATGTGCTCTCCTCTTACCAGCAGTGTTGGTACGAGCTGCTCTCCCTTGGACGGGCTTACCATGCAGTATGCAGAACAGAATGGAGTTGTGGATTGGAGGAACCAAGGTTGTGCCACCATCCAGCATCCAGAGCACTGTGTGACCTCAACTGACCAAGTATGTGTCAGGTTGGCTTTGGTGCCATTTGGTTAAAGCGTTGCCACTCTGTATTTCCTAAGAAATGAAGTGTTGTGTCAGGTGGCTCATCTGATAAGAAGTGAGGAAATATCTCAGTGTGAGGCTTTATCCTTGTACATAATTGAATTCCTCTGCTGTCTGAAAAGGTGTATCTAGATGACTTTGATCGTTTGTGCAAGACTGATACAATTTAATAAGACACTTAGTGTCTTTATTCCTAGTTCTACATATTCATTAAATTGTTCCAAATTATTATTATTTATTTGGGTCTCAAAGGATTAGTCACCTGTGAAATCACTATCTTAATATGATGATAGGAATTTTCAAACTGGTCTTTCCTTGTACGTGTCCACAGAGGTAATGTTTCCAGAACGTTGCAGAATACCTGAAAACCCTGTATCTTCCTGCGTATTAATGCAAAGCTGTGGTAAACTTTACAAGGTTGACCACAGTAACTAATGCTATAAAATAAGTTGTAGCTGAATAGTATCATAGTTTATGTGGTTGTGTTCATATGCTTAGCTGCTCTCACACAAGTAGTGAATATGGCATTAGATGTGCTGGACACGGGATGTTTGTGTTCCTGGAGGGTGGAACAAAGCGAGATTTCACTCCACTCAGAAACAGGAATTTAGGACTAGGCCGTGTTCACTTCTAAAAGTTCCCATGAGTATGCTTTAGACTGGTTGACTTTGGAAGGTCAAAGTGCAACTAAGGAGACCTGAAGTCAGGTAAAGGAAACATGGAGATGTGTTTTAGAGCAGTTTTCTCATGATTACTGTTAAGTGTTTGTCAGATTATGTACATTTTAGTGCTCCTGAGAAGTGGGCTGGAGATGAAGATTTGTTAGTCTGTGATGGAGAGTTGTTAGAATGAGGATCCCTGTATCAGTGTGCTGTAGCTGAGGTCTGATTGTTGTTCTCTCTACTAGCCCTCTGCTGAAAAACGGAGCTTATCTTCAGGAAATAAGAAGAAAGGGAAGCCACAAATAGAAAAGTAGGTTCAATTTAATGTTTCCAGTAATAAAAAGTAGGAAAGACAAGCATGCAGTATTTAGCTATGGATGTATTTAGTGTGTATGTGTGTGTGTGTGTGTGTGTGTGTGTGTGTGTGTATAGTATATTCCATTGATGTTGCTTTACCTTTTTGGGATTGACGTTTGTAGTTGAAATTATCACCGTGCAGGTGATAATTACAGCGAAGCTGCTGTAAGGTTGTGCTCGATGTGGAAGGCGGAGCTCAGAAGCACACTGAGTGCTGATTCACTCGCTAGTTCTTTGTTAAAATTTATTGTTAATTATTATGGAGGATTTTAGTGATACTGTATTTAATGTTTTTGATAGAGGGCCTTACAAAAGTGTTGATTTCATATGCATGTATATATCTGTTTGGTTTAGGGAGAAAATGAAGAAAACCGAGAACAGACTGAATAGTAGAATAAACGGTATTAGACTCTCGACTCCTCAGCACGCTCCTGGAAGTACAGTGAAAGGTAAGTTCAGCTTCTCTCCAGTGACCCTCTTTCATCTGAAGTGTGGTGTCTTAGTTGGATGTTGAGCTGTTGTGTCAAGCCGTCGCATGGCGTGTACAGCAGTTTCCAGTTAGACATTTGTGAAGATAAAACAATTTAGGGGTCGTGTCAGCAGTGGCCTGCTGCAGAGCTAGCTGGCTCTGACATTATGGCGGTCTTGTCTCAGCTTTGTGGGCCGCCCTCTGGGAAATTAGATGCTCTTGTCAGAGTCAGTTTTAGAAGGTTACTGACATTTTTATAGTTTGATGACTGACTTATGGAGTTTTGTTGGACTGGGTTGTTTAGCTTCCATACCTACCATCTTTAAGGTAGGGGCTTTAAATCCCTCTGTGTTAAGGTTAAGGTTCATCTGATGGAAAAACCCTTTTTTTTTCTAGCTCATTAGTTGCTTTTTCTGTGTGTATTTGCGTGCAGTATTAATTGTACAGATAAATGCTGACATTAATTAACTAGCTAATTCCACAAACAGTTGTTTGTTGTTTGTTTTGAATCTTACTGTCCTAGCAACACATTAATTTATGATATAACAAAAGTAACAGGAATGCTTCTTAATTAAGATATAGTTTCAACCAGATGTTCATAGAGAGAGGCTAAATAGTATAGAAAGAAAAATGATTGTATTTTAAATCTCAAATCATGCCAGTTTATTGACTTAGCTAAACTGAGAGAGAGTTTTCTATTGCTGTGATAAAACACCATGACCAAAGCAACTTGTGAAGGAAAGTCTTTATTTAGGGCTCACAGTTTCAGAGGGTGAGTCAATGACCACCGTGGCAGGAAGCATGGCAGCCGGCAAGCAGGCGTGGTGCTAGAGCAATAGCTGATAGTTTGTTTACGTTTTGACCCACAAGCAGAATCAGAGAAAGCTAACTTGGAATGGTGTGGGCTTTATGAAATTTCAAAGCCAGTGTGACACACCTCCTCCAGCAAGGCCACGCCTCTTCATTGTTCCCAGACAGTTCCACTAACTGGAGTCTAGGGGAGCATTCTCATGCAGACCACCACAAAAGGGTGCAGGTGCGGTCCAGGAGCGTGTTGGAGCCCTTTGATATCTGATGTTCCAGATGGTTTGTCTGCTCCTGCCAGGGTTTCATGTCTTTGTTCCCCGGGCTCATTTTCCATATTGCTTCCATGTTTGACTTCAAAGAACATATTTAGCTGAGTTACTCTCCTGGACAAGTCTTGCGTGTACCACCCTCTATGAGATTCCACTGCCTCTCACTTCACACACTTCGCTTGTAGCTGTTAATTTTTTTAGTCTCAGATATCCAGAAAGCATCACATGGACTTCATTGCCGTTCAGGGATTGTTTCTATGCCCCTTGTTTTTTAGATGTGTGGCCTCTCAGGTTGGATTGTTGTGTATAAGCCAGGAATAATGTCTCCCTCACCCTATTGTAATGACATGTAAGTTTGTGAGCAGACTGAGCAGCACCGAGTGAAGGGCTCAGTCCTTTACTTCTTGTTCCTTGTGCTGCTAAATGAGAAGAAAAGACGTAGTTCTACGTTATTACAAGCTTTGTAGCATTCTAAACTCCAGTTCCCTTTCCCTTTTATCTCTTTAATTTTCAAATTTTATGATAATAATCAGACTTTTTGAGTAAGTCAAACCTTGCCCTAATTGGGGATTGTTTGTTTTGTTTGTTTGTTTTTGATATGTTTTTGCATCTATCTAGATACAGATATGTGTAATTGACTTTTTTTAATCTGAAAGAACTATGAATAGAGTGTGCTTTGAGAGCATCATGTCTCATTAATGCCTTAATGTAATTCGGATACATGCTAACCCCAACCTAAGAAAACCTCTAAAATATTAGTGTCAATGAAGAACAGCCTTTAAGTCTTCAGTAAACTGGAAATAATTATTTTCTTCCCATATGGAGCGGCAGCTATCATGAAATGCAGATGTTAGAGCTGAGGTGCTGGGTCCTTCTGATTAGTGCATTGTTCAGCTTTAAACACACTGTAGCACACCTTAACATAGGTATCATTTACTTTTTACTTTTTAAATTTTTATTTTAAATTCTAATTACTCCTTTGACTTGTAGTATATTCATGTATCTCAGAAATATGAAAGGGAACAAAATAAAGATCTTTCACTGCTCCCTTCTGTGTTTTCTGCTTCCGGGAAGCAGTGTGTGCTGTTAGTCATCGCTGTTGACATCACATTTTCTTTAAAAACTTGATGTCTCAGTAGTAGGGATGGTGGTGCACTCCTGAAATTTCAGGACTTTAGGGGCTGAAGCACAAATATTATCAATTCAAGGCCAGACTAGACTACTCAGTAAAACCATGTCTTTAAAAAAATTTTCTTTATAGCTGTATTCTAAAGTGATGTATGCATTGCCACACAGAGATCATTAAGAACTTATGCTTTGGGGCTGGAAAGATGGCGCAGTGCTTAGGAGCACTGGCTGCACAGACATGAGGACTTGTTAATACTGTAGCACCCACAAAATGAACTGGATGTGATCTTGCCAGAGCCCTGGAGCTGGGGCCAGGGGCAGCTGCAAGTTCTAGGGAGATAGAATCTGTAGACTTAAAAGGTAGCTCAAAGTGGGGCTACCAGGCTGACTCTACAAGAAACAAATTCTGATTAAGTTAATAAAATTGACTTGTCCTTCTCTGCCTTTGTTTTAAATATGTATTTATTGGCTACTTAATAAATTTTAACATAGCTCAAAGACAATTTTTAAGTGTTGTAGGAAAACAAATAATTTATAGCTACAACTAATTTTTAATAGTTCCCTTTGAAAATTAATTAACTATTTAACATAACTTTAGAGTTGTTATTTTTAGATATGAATTTGGACATTGGATCTGGACATGACACATGTGGAGAAACGTCTTCAGAGAGTTACAGTTCTCCGTCTAGTCCACAACATGATGGAAGAGAAAGTTTTGAAAGTGAAGAAGAAAAAGACAGAGGTTTGCTTTTAGCAGAGGGAATAGAAAGAGGTGGGGGCGGATGAAACTATTACCTCTTAAACCACCCGCTATAGACTTAAAATTTGTTATTAGGTATTTAAAGACTGTATATGAAATGAAATAGGCAGGGAACGGGATGATAACACGGGCTTGTCTTGTGAATGGGAGACTGGTAGGGCGAGCACAGCTGCTCGGCTCACACAAGGCCAGGTTTGTGGAGACGGTGTTGGGGGAGCTCTACACTTATGTCTCCAGTGATGCCTGGGTTACTGCTTTCCAAAGCTGCTGTCTGTGGACTGGTAAGGATCTGGGGTTAGGATTAGAGGAGGGCAAGGTAAAAGGTTGTAAGGATCTCTGTTCTTAAGAGGTTGACCTATTTCTCTTACATATGCTATAAAACTCCAGGCCTTTAGTTAATTTCCACCTTTCTAAGGGAGTTGATTTTGACATTTTCTGCTATTGTTCTCATTGGAGAGCCTTACTTGCTCTTCTGGTCTGACAGTAAGAGCCCCTGGAAAGCCTGTATTTACTGAGGATGCTCCCCTTCATGTGTGCCATCCACAACCACTGGCTGGCATGGCAGTAAAGGTACCATGTATTTAGAGCACAGTCTCAGTTTCCCTGTTAAGATTCTTACACCACGGCATTTCAGCCAGATGTAGCTTCTTGCTGCAGTTTTAAGTTTGCTGGGACTTCAGCTTCTGTGTCACTGTCATAGCCTGAATCACAAATAACTGAAGTCCGTCCTCACCCTGTGCCTGTTGCATAGTCAGATCAAACGAAGCCTGCAGCAGTCAATGCTGCTGATGTGAAGCCGCTGCGCTTCTGCAGTTTTCTCGGTTATTGTACCTGGTTTTGTGCAGTGTACAGATAATTCTGAGTCTTGAGTGGACGTCCCCTAGTTGTCAGATCTGTGGGTAGCTCTCATAGCGCCCCTTTGTTGCTCTCAGAGCTCTGTTAATAGGCCTGTGTAGAGGACTGTGTCCCCAAAGACAGAGTCCCTTAGAGTGCTCCCAGGCACACACTGGGATGGAAAGCTTTGATGGGATGGAAAATTTTTCCAAGTTTTGAGTACACACAAAGGCCTTCGGAAGTGTGTGGCTTTGTTGTTGTTATGCTTTGCGACTTTCTGCTTCCCAAAGTCAGTACAAAAAACATGACCCTTTATAGTGCTTCAAAAACCACAGGGTTATTACTGTGACTTCAGACTTAAAGCTTTAGTTCGTATGAAAATTTAACTGACCATCTATCTGAAAGATGGCTTCCCTTTTTTTTTCTGACTTGATTTTCGTTCTTAACGCTGTGCTGATGGATGGTGAACATCCAATGCCTTGAAGAGGTTATTTAAAGTTTAGTAATAGGTACTGTAATACTTTATCTATTAGGGAACATGTTTGCTATAACCATTCGGTCATTAGTATAAGTTCCCCTCTAATATAAATTGAGACAGTTCAGCTAATAACACTTGATATTCTATGTCAAGTGGGTTCTGTTTAGCTTTTCTTTAGGAATGTTACTTTTGATATAATTGTTTCAAGGATATTTAGCATTGTCAACTACATGTAACCACTTTTTGCCTTAGTGAACTCTAAGTGCTAAGTGTAATGCTGTAATGCTGCTTAGTTGATGAACAGAAAGTTCTTACAGTCAGTACGATGTCTAACTGTTGTGTAGACTGAAGTGCCGTGCTCACCATATATACACAGTGCACCAGTTAGTACAGTGACTACTCTGCCATGTCTGGAAGCTGGAGTGGCTTCTGTGTATACCATGGTATACACAAGAGCAGGGCAGTTTTGTGTCTGCTGTGTAGTTATGGAGAAATAGTGGTGCTTTCTTTCTTATCCTGCGCTTTGTGCTCCAGAATGTTCATTGTAGGACTAATACAAGTAGCTTTAAGAGTTCCCTGTTGAATATATAGTGGTGCAAATTCTTAGTCTGTTTCCTACCTGAAGCATTTGAGTTAAATATTGTCCTGATCATAGTTCTTAAATTGAACATTTGTAAGACAAATTTAAAATTAGGTTTATGATGGTACAGAACTAAGTAGATTACCTAAAACTACTACGTAATGCTTTTCTCAATAATAAAGTCGTAGTGCATGTGTATCTCTGTGTGTGAGAGATTAAAACATACTGAAAGCCAAAGATCAACAGAAGTTAGCGTGGGCAGTTGAAAAATGTGATGGACAGACACATTCCAGACTTAAATTCATTTTAGATATACCTGGATGTTAGTTCTAGTAAGAAAAATAGGAATTCAGCCTGGGTTAATCCATGTTTGTATGTTTTCTTTAGACACGGACAGCAATTCTGAAGATTCTGGGAACCCATCAGCAGCCAGGTTTACAGATTATGGCTCTATCAACCAGACCATTGCTGTCAAGCCACCTGTCCAGATTATCTCACTGGGGAGCGAGAACGGAAGCCTTTTAGAAGCTCCATTGACCTCACACAAGTACCCACATATCCCCTTCATGCCAACACTGCACTGTGTCATGCACAATGGTGCCCAGAAGTCAGAAGTTGTCATTCCTTCACCCAAATCTGCAGATGGCAAAACAATAGGGATGCTTGTTCCTAATCCTGTGGCTATTCCTACAGTGATGGAGTCTACAAATTCAAGCCCTGTTGGAATCCTAGGCCCAACAGCTTCTGGAGATACAGAGAAACACCTGGAATTGTTGGCTTCCCCGTTACCAATCCCATCATCTCTCCTTCCACACAGCAGTGCTCCTGCTCTGCAGCTGACATTGCAGAGGCTAAAATTGCCCCCTCCGCAGGGGTCTTCTGAGAGTTGCACAGTTAATATTCCACAACAGCCAACCGGAAGTCTGAGCATGGGATCACCAAACACTGCCTTTATTCCTGTCCATAATCCAGGTAGTTTTCCGGGATCTCCTGTGGCTGCCTCGGACCCCATCACAAAATCTGCATCCCAAGTGGTAGGACTCAATCAAATGGTGCCTCAGATTGAGGGAAACACAGGGACAGTCCCTCAGCCTACCAATGTGAAGGTAGTTCTTCCTGCAGCTGGCCTCTCAGCCGCACAACCACCAGCTTCCTACTCCTTTCCAGGCTCGCCCCTTGCTGCCAGTGTGCTACCCACCCAGAATTCCAGTGTGCTCAACACAGCCACTTCTGCCCAGCCAACAAGTGGAGGCATCGGTCAAGCCCAATCCACAGCTTCTCCTGCAGTTCCTACCCACACCCCAGGCCCTGTCCCCAGCCCCAGCCCTGCCTTGACACACAGTACTGCTCAGAGTGATAGCACATCTTACATTAATGCTGTGGGGAGCACGAACGCTAATGGGACCATAGTGCCACCACAGCATTTGGGCTCAGGTCCTTGTGGTTCTTGTGGGCGAAGGTGCAGCTGTGGGACCAATGGAAACCTTCAGCTAAATGGTTACTATTACCCCAATCCCATGCCTGGACCAATGTACCGAGTCCCATCGTTCTTCACTCTGCCATCTATTTGCAATGGCAGCTACCTCAACCAAGCACATCAGAGCAATGGAAATCAACTTCCTTTTTTTCTGCCTCAGACTCCATATGCAAATGGACTGGTGCATGACCCAGTCATGGGGAGCCAAGCCAACTATGGCATGCAACAGATGGCAGGATTTGGGAGATTGTATCCTGTATATCCAGCACCTAATGTAGTTGCCAATACCAGTAGTACTGGGCCCAAGAAGAATGGGAATGTGTCATGTTACAATTGTGGTGTAAGCGGACACTATGCACAGGACTGTAAGCAGTCGTCCATGGAGGCCAATCAACAAGGTAATCACACTAACTCCCAGAGGACTTGTTTTTGAGTTCCCCCATTTCTTCTTCCTTCTTGATTATGTGATTCTGTCTTAGCAGAAAAGATCCATTCGTGTGTTTGTTTACAGAGGCTGTATTTTCAGTGACAAATCAAAATGCAACCAGAGAAACTCTAGTGTAGATCCAGGTCATGTAGCACAAGGAAGGTTAGAGGAAGCTTAGTTTGTCACTAAGGAATAAAGACCAGAGGACTTTTTAAGAGTTATAATCCTCTTTCATAGAGGAAGCTAAGCTACCTGGGACACAAGGTTTTTAGTCTGGTTAGAGTCAGTGTGCAAGCAGTTGGCTCACGTGTGCCCATACTGCCCTTTTGTTCTGTATGTGTAAGGGAAAAAAAATCAGGAATAAAGTGATTTGGACAGAGTTTGGGAGTTAAGAGTGGAGTTGAACAGTGCAAACACCAGAAGAACGTGCACTCAAACGGGCATGGGTGCAGGGCCAGGTTCAGTTCTGACTGCTCCTCTCTCATGCATTTGGCCTTTGTCGTTGTGCCAAAGTCTTACCCAGAAAAGGTCTTGAGTCAGGCAGATATCAGGCCCTCTCAAAGGGAAATCCAGCTAAATAGCTTTAGGTTATACTTGAAGCACAAGCTTGCCGTTGCTTCTGGGAGAGAATAACTTCCTTGTCATTTTGGAGCAGAGTTAGTGCTGAAGCAGGGCCTTTGGAAGCATGCCCATTTGCAGTCTTGTGTAGTGGTTTGTGATACATGTAGTCATAAGCGGTGACTTAGCCGTTCTGTCTTTCCTGTTTTAGGCACTTACAGACTGAGATACGCACCTCCCCTCCCCCCTTCTAATGATACGTTGGATTCTGCAGACTGACCGAGTAAAGCCTGCCTACTTAATGCACTCAAGTGTGGGGAGTCATGGGTGTGGAGGGGAGGAAAGGAAAGGTATTTTGTTTCTTTGTCTGTACACTTTCTACATTTCTATGCAGTTGGGAGTTTTCATTTCTCTTGTACCAATGTCCAAAATAAGAAAGAATGTAATGCTCCTGAGCCTCTGGTTCTCTGGTTCAACAACAGGCCTGTATGACACATGTAACTTAAACTTCAAACTCTCGAATGAAAAGCGTTGATGTGTGCTTTTTTACACTGAATACTTGCTGTGTGCAATGTTTACTGAATCTGAACTGTGTGTCGACCTTATTTGTTCTCACAACACTGGCATTGGCCATATGGTTGGGAAAAGCTTTGCTGCTCGCGGCTTTCTCACTTTGACCCTGGCCTGCCGCGGGAGTGCTCAGCACTGCGCTTGTCATGCTTCTATGACCTGCTCTGTATGACAGGGAACATGTCTCACCATTCATTTTAGAAGTCAGATCCCCAAAAAGTATGTATATATGTCATAAAAAGCGCCACGTAAATACATACATGCAGCACTTACTCAAGTACCCTGGAAACAAGTGGGAGAGCCAGTCAGGTTGGGAAGCTGGAGCTGCAGTGGACTGCTTTCCTTCCATTATACAGACAGACAGACAGAGTGCGCGCACTGGTGCGGATGGTGTCTGTAAGCTTGTGTCTGTGATGACTGTCAACAGCCAGTTCTGCTTGTTGTCTACACCTCGACCTGGTCAGACACTGCTTGAGTGGAGATGTCCTCTTCTGCTGCACCAGCTGTGACAGTGTCACATATGTTTACGTGTGTGTGGGTTGTCTCATCTGCTCCCCAACCGTGTCACTTTTATAACCGCTTACCACGATGCTGATGATAATGTGAACGACTGGACTGAGTGGGCTGAGACGGTTTAATCATGGCAGTGTCATGCCGCTAAGTTTAATGCTGCTGGGGTTTTGTTTGTGTTTTATTTTTTTAAGCCAATCTATGTACTAAATTGCTTCCAGATAATTTTTGATTTCCTGAAGTGCACTGAGGTTATCTGGGAGAGTGGATGTATCTTCAGTGACTGCTGCACTCCACAGTAGGGAACAAGTACGACCTCGTGGTTGTAAGCCTAAGGGGTAAGAGGGCTTCCATTCCTCAGGAAAAATGTAGAGGTGATTGGCTTGTGTTGTGGGAAATGCAGTTAGGGTGTGGCAGAGGCACTGAAATGTTTGGTCTGGGTTCAGAAGCCAGACATTGTGAGACAAAGGAAAAAAAAAACTTGAAGAACAAAGAAGCTAGTTCAATACTTTAAAGTAGCGTTTATATTTATAGCCCAATGTACATTCTGAGACCTTCAGGGGAGAGGAAGGGGGTGTGGCTGCATAGGTGAGAGCTTTAATTTAGAAGGAAATTATTTTGATTAAATATATTTTATTTCATCTGGGTATTTTTGGACCACATTATTGCTAAGCTGCGGTTGAGTTGTTCGGGGAGAGTATCTAAGCCTTGTCCAGGTGTGTGGTGACTCATTGCCAGGTGACTGGAGCTTCTGTTAAGATTTCCAATACTGTACTGTACATAGGAGGTGTGCTGCCTTCTCATTTGTATGTTTACCATATACTTTGATATTTGAAATGTTATGTACTGGAAAGGCCACTTATATTTCTAGGACAGATTGGATTTTATGCAACCTTTTTCCTTGAATTAACAGCAATAAAAAAATGAAAACAGCTTAAAAATTGTGCCTTATTGCAAGTTCTATAAAACTAAAAATGGGTTTTTGTGGTGATTTTTCTTTTAAGGAATCAGTTCGTTCCCCCCCCTTACAAGGCAGTGTCTCCCATGTGACTCTCGGCCTGCCTGGTCTCCATCTTCCCTTAGGTGTGGTTGTGCTAACAGAAAGTTGTTCTAACAGAAGGGAAACCCCTGTCTTCCGAGAAACTAGACTTCTGATTTAGGGTCCCCCTCACCGACCCCATAGCACAAAGGGCCCAAATTTAGCATTTTGTGTTTTCTCTCTTTTGGGGTGGGGGGCTGTTGGAGGCACACAGCTACCGTGGTTCAGTATTGGGGTCTTTTTCTTGTCTTTCGTTCTTCTGTAATCCAGTTTGAGTAGACATGTCTAAGACATTGGAGGCCAGTGGGCCTGTTGTGTGCCTGCCTCCAAGTGACACACTTCACCAAGGCCAAACTTCCAAAGCCTCCCCAGTCACCAGTCGGGAACTAAGTATTCAGTGCCTGAGACTTTGGGGGACATTTCTCATTCTCAGCAGGCACCAGTTTCCCCATCTCCCCTGTGGGTGTGCTGTTCCCACCCACCAGTCCCCAGCTTTTGTTGCTCACCTGTTCACTGCTGTAAAAGCAGCAGCGTTATGCTCTTTCTGACCTGTGGGCGCGAGTCCCCTCACACGGCCCGCTGGGGCTAGGTCTGCTCATCTGGTTCGTGACCCGTGAAGCATTTCTGGAGCTTATTTTCACACCTTGAAATAGTCTTATGAGTATTGATAAATGGATCCATTGTTCTGTCAGTGAGCATCCAGGAAGCTTGCTTCTCTTTTTCAGCTGACAGGGGTGCCAGGAACTTGGTTTGTGTGTAAAAGCTTGTTAGGGCATCTAACCAGGCATGCAGTCATATGATTCAGGTATGTTGGCTTTCCAAGATGCACCACATCTTCCAAGTGATACATTACTGCCCTGCACTAAGGGCTCCTGGCAGTCTCCCAAGATGCTGTCACAGAAGAACAGGACATGACTCCAGAAGGGTTTTGTAGGCCTGTGGAAGAGGTGAGTTGAGACCAGGTTCACGGTGCGACAGGATTTGTGAACACCGCATGGGGAACAGGAAGCATGTGGCAGAAAAAGAAATGGTTGTGGTGTATGGTGAGGAAAGAAGAGGACTGAGATAAATGGTACTGGTTTGCATGGCTCGGGTTCCTGGAGTCACTTGAGCACCAGCGCTTGTTACTGTGTGTAACACAGTTACTGTGCCTACTCCTGTAAATCTCAGAAGTTTGTATAATTCCCTAGTGGTACAGGGGTTGCATGGAAGTTGGAGGCCGACAAGCTCTTCTGTGAAGTGCTGTGGGCCAGACACACCCGGGTTCCACAGGCCCTTCCCTCAGTCACAGCCCAGCTGCTGACCTTTGTCACTAGAAGCTCTTGGCCCACAAATCCCTTTTCAGTGTTCATGGTGTGGGTTGGGAGATGAGGTGGGGCAGGGGTGTAGGGGGTTGGGAGATGAGGTGNCAGGGGTGTAGGGGGTTGAGAGATGAGGTGGGGCAGTGGTGTAGGGTTGGGAGATGAGGTGGGGCAGGGGTGTAGGGGGTTGAGAGATGAGGTGGGGCAGGGGTGTAGGGGGTTGGCAGATGAGGTGGGACAGGGGTATAGGGGGTTGGGAGATGAGGTGGGGCAGGGGTGTAGGGTTGGGAGATGAGGTGGGGGTGCGGTGGACTCAAGTGGTGTACTTTTTCGTTGCTCTTTTTTCCTCTGTGAGCTCTAATTTTGAGCCACTGTGAAAGGGGGTCCTGGGCACCAAGCACAGAAAAAAATTGCATGTTGGAAAGCCGTGCCACCTGGTGGGCGGCCAAAACAGTGCAAGCAAACAGATGCCGCTTCCTGTTGAGCTGTTTTGAGAAAACGGGAATGGAGCATCTGACAGTAAAGTGTCACCTCTGTCCGCCGCGTGTGACACCCTTGCTGGCAGTGCTGTCCCCTCTCCAGTACAGACTCCACGCTAGCTCTGAAAGAGCGCCATCCTCCTATTAAGGGGTAGAACTTGAGGTTCAGGAACGACATGAAGTATCACGAAGTCATCAGTGCTGAAGGCCAGGCCTCGACTTCAGGCCAATGCCCACCTCCCTGCACCATTGCCCACCCCCACGGCCACACTGAACTGAAACAAGATGGTATAAATCTGCAGGACGCTTCCTGTAAGAGGCTGGGCCGGGTGATGAGCAGACCTGCCACACAGATCATTCCTAGTCCAGCCAAATGTCTGTGCTCCTGTGCTGAAGGATTGGAGGACACGAGGTAAAGAAACATCCACGTGTAGGAAGACTCGGAACTTTGACAACCAAGCTTTACGCATTTGTATTAAATTGCCACAATGTCAAGGTTCCCCCAAGTGAACGTTGTAAATGTGTGCAGATCTCTACCACCAGAGGACTGCCTAACTCTACAAAGGTTTTGGTTGTCCTGTGTGTTGTAGACTATTTGTGAAACTCCCAGAGTCTGTGTTAATAAAATTAACCTTGGATGAGGGGGCAGAGCCAGAGACAAGTTGACAAGAATTAGCCATAGAGAATATGGAAAGATGGAAAGAAGCGCACAGGAAGGAGTAGGGAGGGACTTAGAGAGTTGTCAGTTTGGTTTAGGACAGAAATGCTCTCTTGCTGGGTCTCCTGACTGGCAAGGAAGGTCACCTGGTTGTTTCTTGGCTTCTCTGTTCTAGCAGGGTTTTATCCCAATTTCTGACTCCCGAGTCTATTGGTAGATAGAGACTTAGTTAACGCTACATCCAGTGGCAGCTGGCACCAGCAGGACAGGAAATCCCACCAGGATGGATGTGGCCTTAGAGGCAGAGCACTGTCTGCAGGACAGCTGGGCGGCAGATGGCAGTTAAAATACAGGTAGGCTCAGGTGTAGCCACTAAGCTACTACAACACCTGTGCATCTTAAGCATTACGTGAATATTCCATTAAGACTTAAGGAATTGTAAACATTGATGTCGGATGCAACCTCTTCAATGCCAGCACTCAGGAGGCAGAGCCGCAGGAAAGGTTCAAGAACTGGTCTACATTGTGGTCCCAGGCCAGCCAGGGCTACAGAGCAAGACTGTTCCAAAGAAGAAAATAAACAGTGAACTAGTGCTACAAGCAGGAGGAAGAAGTGGCTGTTACATTCCAGATAACTATAGAGGGTCCTCTGAACATTCGAGCCCAAGATATGGGGATGACAATCACTCCACCCCACCCCCAAAGGCCTGCTAAATGGAACTTAACTGTGCCCTAAATACAGACACGAAGTCAGCTTGTGCCAGAGGCGGTCCTAGTCAGAACTTTGTTCCTAGTGCCCACGCGTGCCACAGCTGAGTAACAGGACAAATGGGAATAGCGGCACTCACGTAAGCACTCAATTTCTGACACATTGTGGGCTCCCAGTTTGTCCTCAGTATGCAGATGCTCAGTTTAGGTCGGGCTGGCAGTCTCAGCCACACTTCCAGACAGGACTGTGCTTCCATTTTATAGGAATGGAGCCCAGGCAGCGAGGTGTGTGGGTGCCATCCCACTCATCTGTGCCCATGTTAGAGATAAGTCACTGAGGCACAGACAGGCCTGCTCTGGGATCAGGCCAACAGGCTGTTTTAGGCAGGCCAACTCAAGCACGGCCATCTGGTGCGGTCTGTTCTTCCTGGGCCTTTTGTTTTACTAGACAAGGTTTCAGGCCTCAGATGTGTAAACGCCAGCATGCCTGCACTCTCCCCTTCGCCAGTGCTGGTGATGGAACCCAGGGTCTCCTGCATGCTAGGCCAGCACTCACTGAATTCTGTGCAGATGATCAGAAAGGGCGATGGGAGCTGAGTGGCCCAATCTCCGGAGTCCCCTTCAGCTCCAATGTCATGTGGCTTCAAGCTTGACTTCCCCCTTTAGCGATTCCTTGAGGTTTGTGGTTTGTGCTCCTCTGGTTATGTTGGCTCAGTGACTTCGCACAGCTGTGGCCTCGGCAGCAGCTGAGGAACAAAGAACCCAGGGAGACTGGCATTGGGAAGGACAGCCAGTAGATGGCAGGACTGACTGCAAACTGCACAAGACCAGCTTCCTCTGCAAGTTTCTAGGTCTTTCTCAAAGTGTAGTTTTTATTTGGGAGGAGAGCTTAGCGCTCACATGAAAAATGCCAAAGTCAGAAAAAAAAACAAAACCCTCGATTCTGCAAGCTAATATGGCTTAACCTCTAAATAATTGAAATACTGATGCAGGTGGATTGAGTTTAAGGGCAGACTGTCTAAAATGGAAGAATTTGGGTGATGTGTGAAGTAGTACTTCTGTGTCCATGACAAAGTGTTTTAGCGCAGACTCACTGGTTTACATCGCCTACTGTTCCTCACCTGGGACTGTAAACTGAGTCTTTGTGCCACGCACCCACAAGTTAACACAGGTTTTCCTGTTTCCTTACAAAGGAGGCTGGCTGAACTGCACATGAAGTCTGCTGACTTCCTCTTGGGAAATGAAGATGTGTCGTCTTTAAAGGCCTGCCGTTCTGGAGCAGGAATCTGTGCCCATCTTTAATTGGTACATAACACACGTTCCATCCCTCAGCAAACACTGGCAGGGAGCCTCCATCCGGTGGTGGGCGCAGTCAGCACTCCAGTCATGGCCCAGATTCTCCAGGACTGGATACTGAGCACGGAACTGGGAAAGGTCTATAAAGGCCACATTTTAATTAGACTAGGAAGGAGAAGGGAGGTTTCCAGAGAGGAGACTTGGAGAAGGTGGTCAAGAGTGGACTAATTGATGCTGGATTTCAGGACACCCTGGGAAGTGTTGGGTGGGGAAGATGAGAAACTGGAAGGACAAGCTGAGAGAGTCCAACCCTAGGGTGGAGGGCAGGAGGCCTCTCAGCTTTGTCAGAAATGGCTTCCTTTGACTTCTGAGTTTATGGCAGAGCAGTATCTGTTAGGGCTGTTCCCCTCCAAGTGTGCTGCTTTGGTCACCTGCAACACAACTCCTACAACTACCCACCCCACACACGAGGCATTCCTGCTAGAAGGAAATTTCTAGAATTCAGACTCTGGAAAGCAAGAGGCTGTTCCCTGAAGACTAAATACATAATAAACAGTTCAAGAATGAAATGGCGTCACCGTGTACAGTGGGGCAAGGGATGCTTCCGTGAGGTCGCCGGAGCAAAGGTAACATGCCCAGCAAGGCACTAGGCGAAGCTGGAGAAGCCTGCAGGCCCTGTGCGCACAGCGCTGGTGGAGTCAGTGCAGGGAGAGGAAAATGACCCAGGCCTGGAACTACTGTGCAGAATTGGCTGCCCAGAAGGAATAGGTAAGAGGCCTGGCCCACCTCACCCTTGCCCCAAGGGTCAACTCTAGGGATCATTTTTTGTTTTTCTCTAATGATAGGAAAATGGTTAAGGGTAGAGATTTGTGGACTCCCTGTAGAGCCTGTGTTGATTTTAGCCTTGGAAGTCATCAGCCTCTTTTGGGCCTTCCAGTTCCCAACCCATCACTCCCCCCAACAAACCCCCTTCTCTTCCCTTTACCTCCCAGAATGCCTTGTTCAGAGGGAGCTGCTCGCTGCTGGAGCATGTCCTTGCAGCCACCATGGCTGTCCCAAGATCCTGGAGCCTGCACCTGTGCAGGCTTCACTCTCTAGATCTACCTGCTGTCCAAGCCTCCAGGGCACTGTCCACAACCTCTGTGGGGAGAGACTCGCTTCAGGAGACCCAAACGTTGGCCCCTAGTTAGTGATAAGCCTCTCTCAATTCACACCAGTCAAGCAAACCATGGTCAGGAGAGTAGTCCTGGCACTCACGATTGTCTTATTATAGACAGAGCATGTGTACACAGCAGGCCGCACACTGAACTCCACATGTGTCCAGCAAAACTCATTTGGACCTTGCTAAAGTGGATTAGGGAGGTATGGAAAACTGAGCGAGTAAAATTGGCCTCCTGCTGCCAGGAGGACAAGGAACAGCAAGCGGGTTCCTAAACATGGAACCGTGAATCTAATTTCAGGGAATGTGTGAAACCCCAAGATAAGTTACTTCCCAAAGCCTGTTAACGAACATAGTCTGGGGTAAATTTTTAAGCAATAGTACATAGGGTTATTGGTGTGAGAGTTAGAATAAGCTGCTCCAAATATTCCTCCTCTTCCTCCTCAGCATCTTTTTAGACAGTTTGTCCATGTGACTTCAGGCGCAGAAGCAGGCCTGTCCCGTGAGTATGCACACGGGCTTCCTTCATGCCCCCTCCTCTTGCCTTTGCTGTTAGAGGACCCTCTTCCCGAAGATGACTGTGGTGTGTTGTCACCTGTTGTTCTGGGGGCTTTCCTCTGAGAAACCACATGCTAATAACCTGTGTTCATAGTGCCCAACTTCCTTGCCCCTCGCATGGGCCTTCACTCGGCGGGGTCTCCCAGTCCTATGGCCCTCTGCACAGAAGATCTGCAGTCTACTAGGCTGTAGTTGAGTCTCAGATTTTGCTTGGCTTGTGTGCTCTTGCTTGCATCAAATGAGTATGCAAAGTAGTCAGTTTAGCTCATTGACTCAAGCATCAAACCAGAGACTAAAAGGAACTTTCCTTAGGATGCTAAGTCCTGAGCTTCCTTGCCTGTCAATAGAGATGGCAAGTGTCCGCATCCTAGGTGTGTGCACACATCTGGTGAGCCATAGTTACAGTTCCCATTAGCACATCGTAAACCAGACTTCCTCTCCTAAGGCCTGTGGAAATCAGACACACACACACTTTTCTTCTCTCCCAGGTGGGATAGGGTAGCTGCCTCAATCTCTACCTCTTGGCGCTGGGATCACAAACAGGAACCATCAGACCCAGCTGCTTTTAACACAAGTTCTGTGGCAAAACTTGGGTTTCACGCTTGTATGATAAGCACTTACCAACTGCCGCGTGTGCACGCGCAGGGGAACACACACACATACACACAAGTGCACACACCAGCTCAATTTTATCTTATTTTACTGAGATGAGGTCTTACTCAGCCTTACTGGCCTGGCCCTCATTCCAGTCCTCCTGCTTCATCCTCTTAAGTGCTCATGTGCCACCACCCCCAGTGGCTTCTGCTTTGTCCTTTGGTTGGTGCCAACTCTTTATTTTTTATCACAACCATCCTATATGTGCATTTTATGTCCTTAAAATTGATAATGCAATATCAATAGGATTCTTACTTACTAAAGTCCGTATAATTAGGGTTCACCCATACAGATCTGTGGATCTGATGTGTATAGTGGGTATTACTATTATAGAATCATGGGATATTCTACAACATTTCTAATAGAAAAATCACCTGTGCTTTACCATGCTCATCTTTTTATTGACTACATAGTTTTGCCTTCACAGAACATCATATACAGATATGTTCCTCCACTGATCATAAAGTTACATCTTCTAAACATATCATCATAAATCAAACATACCATAAATTTTAAATCTCCTGGACTCACACAGCCCACTGAATGCTTCAGCATAGCACTTGGCCCACTGTGGAGAGGCAGCTGCTTCTTGTGAACGAGTGGCTAAGTGGGAGCTTTGGAATGCTGCCTTGCCCACCGTGGCAGGAGAGCGTCCTACTGCATGTGACGGCCTGGTCAAATAGATGTTCAAAGTGTGTTTCCTGCTAGATTTGTTCACTTTCACCGTGAATAGGATTTAAATGGAATCACAGCTGACTTGGGGGGCACCTGCAGTCAGCACAGGGTGTGCAAAACAATTCACGAATGCAGTGGATGCTTGGGGAAAAAAGCGTTATCTACCCGAGGGCTAGGCTTTTCCTAGCAGAAGGGAAAATGGGGAGACATGCTTTCTGATGGTAACTTTCTTTTACTTCATCTTAAAAATGCTCTTTGAGTATCTGTTTCCACACAACCACATTCTTTACATAGAGCTACATGTCTCTTTCCATCCATCTTTCCATCCCTCTCCTGCACAGCCACACACTCTCTATACAGGCACATCTATTTTCACACGGCTACACATCTTTCTTTTGCATGCATTTCCTTCTACGTCTCTTTTCTATACAGCTTCATAGATCTCAGCCACGGCTGTACATCTCATTTGCATAGCTCTCTCTCCATACAGCACTGTACACAGTTCCTAGGCACGGCTCCTCAACGTCGCAACATCTCGTTCACAGGGCTCTCTCTCTGACATACACAGTCTTCTACAGCATTCCCTCACTCTTTACTCACTGTCACATTCACTTGCTCACAGTCGCTTGCTCTTCATCTCTCAAGCCTTTCCCTCTCTTCCCATCAGCTCTATCCCTCCCTCAGCACACACACACACACACACACACACACACACACACTGCGTAGTTCTTACATAGCTCTACACAGCCTTCTCTGCACTGCCCCCTCTCACAGTCAAACTCTGGACAATTATATGTTACATTTTCAGGGCCCAACCCACACCCATGACACACGATAAGTCACATAGTTTCTCTTAGGCAGTAATGCTTGGTCATGCATGTAGCCTAAATAGTTAGGGTTCCCAAACATAAAATGACATTGGAATTCAAGACTTAACAATAATAATAAATTAGCTAGACTTTGAGTGGTAGGGAGTATGTGCAGAAAGTCCATTTCTGCAGAGAGTTATGTATACTAAAGTTGCCTGTGGAAATGACCTTGTGTGTTTGTCTCTGGGGCAACCAGTCTGCTCTGAATATGTTCTGAAGTCTAAAATTATCTGTCTATAAAAGGCTGTCTTTGTGACTGAGAATTCATTTATGTTAGTCTGAGTTATGAAAAATAACCCAGTCATTAGAATGATACAATTAAGCAGAAATCATCTTCCTGACCACCCACAGCTATATGAGTGCCTAGTAGATGGAATATTTACATGAGATAAACACACAAGCAGTGGGAAATGCCCATAGCAGTTACGAGGGAAGAAATCAAGTGGTACATGAGAGAACTTACAGACAGAGCAACTGGTTATTGACAGCCAGTGACCCCCACATTTTTGCCAAGTGGGGCTGTCCTACAGGGAGTTATACATCTGGTGGGTCCGCTTGTTAAATACTAGTCGTCACCTGCTGTATGCTCCCATGGCAACTCTCATCATGGCACCATCATAAGTTGTGGACTGCCTGGTCAGAATCATATGTGTAGCCTTTCACATTGACTCTTGCTTAGCAGAGTCTGTAATTGCTCCCTGTGTTTTCACAGCTTCATGGCTATTTTACAAGTAATATTCCAATGTATAGCTGTAGAGGATTCTCCATCCATGTCTTTTGAAGGACATCTTGATTGCTTTCAAGTTTTGGTAGTATCATTAAAACTTATAAACACTGATGTGAACGTTTTAGAGTTGACATTAACTTTTCAGTTTCTCTGAAAATGCACTGAAGGTCATGTGATGAGCTCTGTTCTATAAGCCACTAAACCATTTTCCAAAGTGGCTGTGTGCACACCAGTCATATGTGAAAGTTCCTGTTGCTCCACATCCTTGCTAGCACTAGATGATGTCAGTGTAGAGTGTAGTCTCTGTAGTAGGTATATAATGGCACCCCACTATTGTCTCAATTTTTGATTGCCCAGTGATACATGCAGTTACACATCTTTGTATATAGTAATTTGCTATCTTGAACAAAGTAAACCTGTATTTCTGCTAATATTTTTATTGGGTTGTTTTTCGCTTTTTTTCATTTTTATTACATTTATTGTGTGTGTGAGAGCACATGTGTGCTCATACCACACTGTGTATGTGGAAGCCAGAGGACAGCTTGTGGGGGTTGCAAGGATGTGCCAGGGACCAAAGTCGGCTATAGGTCTTAGCACTTGCCAGCCTGGAAACTGTTTTCTTACTGGTGAGCACCAGCAATTCTTTGTATATTATTTTGGATACCAGTCTGTCAGACACATATTTTGCCAATGTTTTTCCCCAGCCTGGGGTTCATGCTTCTTTTTTTTTTAATTATAATGAAACAGAAATGTAGAGATGCCACAGGACATAAAGGCATCCTTTCTCTCTCTCTCTCTTTCTCTCTCTCTCCTTCTTTCAGGAAATGTAAGCAGCCTCCACCAGGACTACCTTACACATGCAGCATTTTGCCAAAAGTGAGATTCCTCAAAGGTTGCCAAGCCCTTGGCTCAGAGCTGTTATAGTTCACTTGGTAGAGGACATGAATACTCAGGACTTCCTTCCTGCAGGGACAGCCAGGGACTGTCAGGGCCAGAGCTTACCCTTAATGGCTAGAAGGGGTCAGGGAGCCTGTGGGAACTTCCCCTTCAAGTTTTTTCCACCTTATTATTGAAACACTTGGGTGGTGTGTGTCTTAAGAGACCAAGTGTGCAAGCCATCTGATGGGCGTGGTTGACCGGTAACTTAGAATTAACCAGACCAGCTCAATATAACAGATTTAGTTTAATAATTGGAAAACAGTGAACTCACATGACCAGGGTCCAGCGCGTGCAAGGGAGAAGAAGAGGAGAGCGAGCACACCTGGATCTCCAAGTTTATCTTCCCTGGCTC
>LOEQ01004149.1:40879-50977 GCA_001685075.1 Bramus lutescens | reverse complement strand
AAGGGAGAAGAAGAAGAGAGCGAGCACACCTGGATCTCCAAGTTTATCTTCCCTCGCTCCAGGAGGCCACGCCCTAGCCAAATGTGATTGGATGAACTTCCCCATCAGCCATCGAGCACTGACTTCAAGAAGGGCTGTGGGCTCACCTGTGCTGCCCATGCCAAGATGTTTCTTATCTAGGAGTCAAAGGTCGATCTTGGCACGGCCTCGGCGGGACCAAATGGTCTGAGACTATTCCTTTCATTTGTGTCTCACAAGATGGAAAATCATTCTGTGGCAGTGAGAGGGACATTGTGCCCCAAAGGACTCTTCCGGTGGGTCTCCAGGATATTACTTATGCTCTGCCCACCTTGGGCAAGTTGTTTCATGTCACAGTCACATTTTCTCCAGAGCTCAGCTGTGATACAAGTGTGTGATAGAAGTATGTTGGAAAACATGCAGGAAGGTTTCCCCAGACCACTTAAAAAGAAACTACTGCACCCAGCTTGTTCTAAATTACAGCTGCCCCCAATCACTCTTCCCACCTACTACAAAGAGGAGCTGTGAGTTGACTCCAGAAAAGAATGGTAATGATTCTTGACTAGAAATGTTTGGAGATGGGATTGGTAGTTCACACCTTTAATCTCATCATCTGTGAGGCAGAAACAGGTGAATCTTTGTAAGTGTGAGGCAGTCCGGTCTACCTAATAAGTTCCAGGACAGCTAAGGTACAGTGAGACTTTGTCTCAAAAATCAATCATCAATTAGAACAATCAATAAATAAAACAAAGCAAAATAAAAATATAGCTCTGAGAAGACAACCACACTCCAATGGAAAATCACACATCTACGAGTATTTGGTGACCTTGGTGGAGGAAAATGGATATGAATATAATCAAAACCTCCAAGAACTAATAAAAAACTAATAAAATGAAGACTAAGCCACTTTTATCAATGGAACAGAACCAATGCATTTCTATTATCTGTTGGGGAGGAAAAGCCCAGGGTAGCCTGGAGGACTTTAGCAGGCCTATATGGCAAACATGGCACAGACAGGTTTTGTCTTTTACCCTTCTCCCTCTCGCTAAAAGCCATTACATTACATCCCTAAAGCTAGTCCCCAAGGTCCATTCCCTTGTTGGGCCACTCACCCATTCCTGAGACAAAACAGCAAGGTCCAACAATAAAAATGCATTATTTGGCTAAAATATCCATTCAGAATTTACCAGCTCATGCTAACACATCCCCCCTTTTCTTAAAAGCTCACTCTTGCAGAAAACACCTGTTGCTGCTGTTGCTGCTGCCACCTCTGCAACCCCCACCCCACCCCAGTCCCTCTGGGGTAAAATCTTTGTACTGGGAATCTGGTGTCTGAGCATGTCCTGTACCAACTGATGGGGCCAAGCTCCCTTACAGGGCCTGAACATACACCTCACAAGAGCCCAGGCCACTCAGATGCATGGCATTCCTGACAGTTGACAGTCATTCAGTCAAAAGCACAAACTTACTCAATTGTGGACCACATACTTGGGAGGATAGGGAGTTTACTACCAAGTTGTGCCACGTAGTGAGACTGTCTCAGAAACAAAACAAAGGGCCCAAGCCAACACCTGCAAACATCAGAGACTGAGCCTGAGCTTAGGTGTGGACCCTGCTATCTTTGGGCAAATATTTGAATGCCTCCACCCTTGGCTGTAAAGTGGAAATGATTATAGGAAAGCAGACATCACCACACAGCACACTGTGAGGAAAATTAGTTCATGGGACTTCTAGATCTGAGAGGAGGAAAACCCTTCGTAGTTTAAGGTCCCTGAGAGGTCCTTACCGCCACACTGAAATCGCATCTACAGGACAGCACAGGAAGGAATTAGACTCGGTCACAAAACTCCCTTCTTAGGTGTAGCATGTGAGAAAATTTACACATCATACATTCATAAGGGACTTGTGTGCAGAATATGTACAGTGCTCTCAAAAAATTTAAAAATTATTTAATTTTTTTTAAAAAAGCCTGCATTTTCTAGGCATGATGGTACACGCATGTAATACGGGAGGTAAAGGTAGTAGCTCAAAGTTCAAAGCCAACGTGGGCAAATGCTGTCCAAAAAAGGGGGAAAGGGGGAAGGGGGAGAGAAGAAAGGAAAGAAATGGGGAGGAAAGGGAAGGAAAGCTAAACCAAAGTAGAAATGGTCAAAAGACCTGAACATGTCAGCATGGAAGGGCACACAGAAGGTGTCCAAGTCAATAGTCACTGGGGACACGAGAATTAAAACCACAGTCAGTTGTGCCAGGGCAGACTTGACCACACAAAGTATTGCTCAGGATGTGGGATAATTAGAACCTGTTTATTTCATGTGGGAGTGTAAGATGCTGTGCGCACTTTGGAAAGTCCAGCAATTTCTTAAGTTGAATGTGTGTTTCCCATGATCCAGTCACTCTAGTCTTAGGTGAGTTTACACAAGTAATGTGGAAATAGTATGCATACAGGGAATGTCCATATCACTCTATCTGTATTGGGCAGAAACAATTTAATTTTCCATTTGGAGGCAAAACTGATATTCTGAATAATGGGTTACTACTTGGCAATGGTAGGGATGAGCTGCAAAACCCATAGTGGCCTAAGTGAATCTCAAATGAGTTTGACTGTGAGAAAGAGGCTCACAAGTATGGTGGAGCACACAGTTGGGAGGACAGTGAGTTCAGAACAAACTGTTCCATGTAGTTAGATTCCTGGAAGCCGATGGCCTCAGTCCACACCGAAGGGCAGCAAAGGAGAACGGCAGCGACAACACAACAGAATGGACTCACGAGCCAGCAAGAAGGGAAGGCAGACGGGCAGCTCTTTCCCTCCTTACGATCATGCTGCCACCAGAGACGCTGCCCACTCTGGGGAGTGTCTTCCCCACTCCGGTGATCCTGCCTAGAAATGCCCTCACAGACCCACCCACAGGCATCTCCCCATCTAGTTGACCATCAGCAGTAACTATCACACCACCCTACAAACTTACCAAAATGTGTGGGAACCATCTATGCGAATGGGAGTGTTAACTCCAGGCCCAGGAACTCAGTTAACACACCAGACTGAGGAAGTGTGGCGCCTCTCCCACCAAGGCTCCAGCACCAAGGGACAGTGGCCCCAGCAATCTGACCAGTCAGTGTGTCCATGAATGGACCAACAGGCGGAGCTCCTGACTCCTGGGGCTTTTAATCAGCTCACTGACACAGGCTGTCTGTGCAGATCCTCAGTTCCCAGAGCAATGCTGAGACCTTGCAGCCCCTGCGTCCTGACTCTGGTCTCCAGCTTCTCTCTGAGTCTGTCTGGCTGTCTGACCTGCGAGGACCTCTTGTATCCTTGTCAGCTGTCTGCTCTGCCTCCAGCAAGGCCTCTGTCAACTGCTGCAGCCTCTTTATCTTCCCTTGGCCATTGCGTTACTGGTATGTGTACATATAGATCTAAATACAATTACAGTGTGATGTGTTCTCTCTGACCTGAGTGTTTGTATGGTAATTAGGACTGGAATACAGGACCCTGTCTTTGACAGCTGCCGAGGGAGATCAGGACTCCGTACAAATGGCAGCTGATGTTGGAGAGACGCAACCGTGTCTGTTCCTAAGATAGCACACTCACCAAATTGTTCCTGTGTTTGTCTCCTTCATCTGCTTCTCTGATGCCTCATCTGGAAGGCTTTGGACCCAAGACTATCAGGCAGTGCCCTACAGCCACAGAAACTCCTTTCCCTCCCTTTCTGAAGCTGCCCAAGAACCTAATTTCCTTTGCTGCAGGTTTGGTTTTGTTTCATCATGAACTGGGGGATTTGGAAAACTGGGAAATGTCTTCAAAAGAAGAGAAGCCAGGTTTCTGGTTAGTATTTGGCAAACCTTTCTTCTATGGCAATGTATGAGTGAATGAAATGAGGCACCTTTTACCCCTGGCTCCCTTGTGAATGTGTTTGCGTGTGTGTGTGTGTGTGTGTGTGTGTGTGTGCACGTGTGTGTATCTATGTTCACATGATTGTGAAGGTCAGAGGTCAGTGTTGAAACAAATAAAAATAACAAATAAAATGTTTTATTGTTTTTGTTGTTGCTGGTGTGTGTGTAGGATGTGCACATGTGGGTGTGGACACATCCATGCTGCAGTGCATCTGTGGAAGTCAGATAGCAGCTTTCCAAGGATTTATGTCCACCCACGGGGGTGCCGAGAATTTCTCTTAGTTTGTCACACCTTTACAGCAAGTACTCTCTCTAACTAAGCTTTCTTGCTGATGTTCCACCTTAAGCTTTTCATTAAAAAATGCTTTTAGAAACTGAATAATACTCCACTGTGTACATGTACCACATTTTATTTACTTGTGCTTCAGTTGAGGGACATTATGTTATTTCCAGTTTCTAAATATTATGAATAAAACTACTATGAACATAGTAGAGCAAGTGTCCTTGAGGTATGGTTGAGCATCCTTTGGTTATATGACCAAGAGTGGTATTGCTAGGTCTTGAGGTAGATTGGTTCCTAATTTTCTGAGAAACCATGATACTGATCTACAAAGTGATTGTACAAGTTTGCACTCCCACCAACAATGGGGGAGTATTCCCCTTACTCCACATCTTCTCCAGCATGAGCCGTCACTTGTGTTTTTGATCTCAGCCTTTCTGACAGATATAAGATAGAATCTCAGAGTCATTTGATTTGCATTTCCCTGATGGCTGGAGATGTTATCATGAAATTTGCAGGCAAATGGGGATGGAATTAGAAAAGATCATCCTGAGTGAGGTAACCCAGACCCAGAAACACAAACACAAACATAATATGTACCAATAAGTGGATTTATTAGCTGTAAAGGATAACCATTCTACAGTCCACAGACCCAGAGAAGCTAAGTAATAAGGAAGGTTTGGGGGGGTGGGTACATGAATTTCACTGTGAAGAGAAATAGAATAGACACTGTCCATGAAGAGGGGGAGGAATCTGGATGGGGTGAGGCAGTGGGATGGGAACAGGAGGCATTGTAGAGAGGAAGAGAGATTGTAGGGAGAGAAAACTGAAATCTGGGGGCATCTCTGGGACAAGCTAGAAACCTAGTGCAATGGAAACTCCCAGAAATCTATGAAGCTGACCTTAGCTAAGACTCCTAGCAATAGGGGACCAGAGCCTGAACTGGCCATCTCCTGTAACCAGGCAAGACTTCCAATGGAGAGATTGGGACACAACCCAGCCACAGAACCTTCAACCTACAATTTGTCCTGCCTACAAGATGAGCTGGGGTAAAGATGGCATGGAAATTGTGGGAATGGCCAACCAGTGACTGCTCAACTTGAGTCTCAGACCATGAGAGAGAGCTCAACCCTGAAGGCTGGGACCCAGAGGTAGGATAGCCCAGAGACCTAGCATAGAACAAAACAGGACTCACAAAAAAGTCAATGAAATGATTCCTAATGATATTCGGTTCTACCTATATATTGTTGCCTATGAAGAGAGACTTCATCCAGCAACTGATAGGAACAGATGCTGTGACCCACAGCCAAGCATTAGGCAGCACTCTAGGGAATCCTGTAGAAGAGAACATGGAAGGATTGTAGGATCCAGAGGGGTCAAGGACACAAGAAAACCCACAGAATCAACTAACCCGGATTCACAGGGGCTCACAGAGACAGAACCGATGACCAGGGAGCCTGAAGGGACTGACCTAGGCCCTCTGCATATGTGTTACAGATGTGTACATTGGTCTTCTTGTGGAACACCTAACAGTGGGAGCAGGGGCTGTCTCTGACTCTGATGTCTGCTTTTGGGACCCTTTTCTCCTATCAGGTTACCACGTCCAGCATCAATAGGAGAGGAGATGCCTAGTCTCACTGCAAATTAATATACCATGGCTGGGCTCATATCCATTTTCTGAAGCAAAGTGAAGGAGGAGGAGTGCATGGCAGGGGTGAGGGGAGGTGTGGGGGAGGGGCTGGGAGGAGAAGAGGGTGGGGAATCCAGGATGTAAAATACATACATACATACATACATACATACATACATACATACATACATACATACCATAAAAATGTTTTATGGATGTGGTGGTTTAAAAGAAAATGACCCCCAAAGGAGTAACACTCTTAGGAAGCGCGGCCTTGTTGGAGTAGGTGTGACCTTGTTGGAAATAGTGTGTCACTGTGTGAATGGGCTTTGAAGTCTCGTATATGCTCAAGCCACACCCAGTGTTTCAGATCACTTCCTGTAGTCTGCAAGTCAAGATGTAGGCCACTCAGCTACTTCTCCAGCACCATGTCTGCATGCATGCCACCATGTCGCACTATAATGATAATGGATTTAATCCTCTGAAAATGTAAGCCACACCAATTAAATGCTTTTCCCTTTCTAAGAGTTGCCATGGTCGTGGTGTTTCTTCACAGCAATAGAAACCCTAACTAAGACAATGTGTGTAGGGATATTTTGCCTGTGTGCAGTCTGTGCACTCTATCCATGCAACACCTATGGATGTCAGAAGGTTGTAGATGGTTGTGAGCTGCCAGGAAGGTGCTGGAAATCAAATCCTGCTCTTCTGGAGGAGCAGATAGTGCTCTCCACTGCTGAGTGCCTCTAGAGCTTGTTTTGTTTGGGAGAGATTCTCTCAGTGACTCTGGAGCTCACCAGTATGTCAGAACCAGCTAGCCACAGAGCTTCTGGGATCCTACTGCCCCTGCCTCTCCAGCACTCCCACTACAGGTGTGTGAGGCTCTGTCCTGATTTTATTTGAATGCTGGGAATCAAAACCCAGGACCTTGTGCTTTCATGGCAAGCACCTTCCCAGTTGAGCCAACCCCATTTGGGCTCTTTCTCTTATCAAGGAAAGTGATGTGTTGACAGGAGAGGTGGCTCAGTGTTTAAGAGTGTACTACATGACCTGGTGTGGTGACTTAAGCATTTAGTCCCAGCACTAGGGAGGTATACAGGGGGGTCTCTGTGAGTTCCAGGCTAGCTAGGGCTGTACAGTGAGAACCTGTCTTTAAAAAGCTGTGTGCACCACTCTTCTGGAGAACTGGCGTTCAGCTCTTAATACCCATATCAGTAAGCTAGCAACACCTGTAACTCAGCTTCAGGAGATCCAATGCCTCTGGGCTCTATGGACCTAGACCCCCACCCCCACATACATAATTTAAAATCATAAAATAAATCTTTAAAAGATGAAATGGTTGCCAAGAAGTGGTGGCACATACTTTTAATTCCAACACTCGACTGAGGATCTCCGAGTTCAAGGCCAACATGGTCTACAGAGTGAGTTCCAACACAGCCAGGGCTACTCAGAGAAACCCTGCCTTGAAAAACAAAATTAAATTTAAAAATAATTTTTAAAAAAATGAAATGGTGTTCATTCCTAGTGGATGTTGAGGACCACAGCTCTTGTAAGAGGAAATTATGGGGATCTACAGGAGATCCATGAGTCACCTTCTCTTCCTTAAGGCAGGAAAAGGACCTCCAAAGCTCTTAGCTTCCCTTTGACCCAGGGTAAGAAGAGCAGGAAGGACTTTCTGAAAAGAAAAACAGGTGACTTCTTTATTTATTTTTTTATTTTTATTTATTTATTTTTAAGTGAAACACATAAAACATGGCATGCTCATAGCAGTATTTTCAATACAGTTAAATATTAAAGTGCTAAAATTCTCTCTCCTGGGGATAAACCACCCCCTGTTGATGTGTGGGTCTCCTACGTGTGCATGCTTGTCTTAGCCCCCCACAGCTGGGGTTACAGCGTGCATCACCACACTTGGTTTCTGCAGTGAAGGGGAGGCCAGGGCTCCGTGCCTATGAGGCGAACCCTGTACTGGTGAGGTCGTCCCAGGCCCTGGAGACACTTTGTAGGGGATTCCACTGTGTGACAAAGAATGTTACTGCACTCCTGGGGTACAATTTCTTTTTTTTAACTTTCTCTACACTTTGTCATGCTTTAATGATACACATGTTACTTTTTAAATGAATTATGGTAAAATAAATCTAACTCAACGTTTGACCTTGACCATTGGAAGTACAGTTTAATTCACACTGCTGTCCTGCTGAAGTACTCCAGTTCTCTGACCTTGCAACTCTGCGTACTTCCCCCAACCTTTCCCTCCCTATTTGTGTGTTTGTTTGTTTTCTTGAAACAGAGTCTCACTGTGTAGACCAGACTGGCCTCCAACTCAGAGATCTACCTGTCTCTGCCTCCTGAGTACAGAGATTAAAGGGTGCGCCACCATGGCTGGGCAATTTCATTTTTTAAATTATCTTATTTATTATTAATGTGGAGAGTACACCACACATCACAATGCACTTGCAGAGGGCAGAGAACAACCTCAGGAGTCTGTTATCTCTTTCCACCACAGGAAGGAGCTGAATCAGGTTGCCAGGCTTGCACAGCAAGTCCCTTCATCCCCGCAGTCACCTTGCTAGCCCCACCGTGTGTTTGCTATGTCTGAATTTCACTACTCAGGATACTTTGGGCTAGTAGAATCATACAGAATTTACCTTTGTGAAGCTAGCTTATTTCATTTAGCAAAGTGAAATATCCTTGGGATACATTTATGTTGTGATATGTCAGGAGTTCTCTTCTGAAACTGAGTTATACTCTATTACATGCGTCTCTCAGATTTTGCTTATGAGTTCATCCATGAATGGATATTTGAGTTGTTTCTGCCTTTTGACTTGCAGTAAAACATTGTTGTGAATGTTGAACTGTAAATAGCTCTTTCAAGATGCTCGCATCAGTTTGGAGTACCTATTGGAGGAGGTGGCATTGTTCTGGCTACAATAATGTTCTCCATCTTCTGAGGAGCTGCCCAACTCTTTTCTATACTTATCATTTTACTTTTCCACCAGCAGTTCACAAGAGTTCCAATTGCTTTACAGCTTTGCCAAATTTTATCCTTTATCACTGCTTGTTTTTCAGTAATGACCATCTTCATGAAAATGCATTGTGCCTAGAAGTGCATTTCCCTGGAGTCAGTGCTGTCAGACGTATTTTCATAGGCTTGTGGCAATTTGAATAGCTTTGGAGAAACCTCTTGTTCAAGTTATTACTCATCTTTAAATTAGCCTCTTTGGTTTTTATTCTTCCACTCTGAGTACATGTTACACTTAAAATGATTTTATTTCGTGAAGGAAGGAGACAACGCACAGAGAAAGCCCATCAAGGAGGACATCATGGCCGAAAACTTCAAAAGCTTCAGCACTAAAAGTAAAAGGTTCACTTATCAGAAGTTCTAAGAAGTTTCTATGTAGTCAGGTAGACCAGCCACGCTAACAAAGAGCCCCCAGAGCTTAGTGAATTCAAATCAGGTATTGCTCCCTTCAAGTCCAGCCTGGAGGATGGGTGGGGGCTACAGGAGAACAATAGGACTCAGGGACCATCCTAGAACCTCAATGTGTGCCCTCTCAAAGGTTCATAGAAGAGGATAAAGAAAGGATTGAAAAAGGATAATTTTTGTGGCTCAGTCAGCCCAATGCCAGCCAGCTACTGAGGAGACAGGAGTGTCCTCTCCCTGTGTCCTTGAAGAAAGTGCAGTGGCATTTGTCCCCACATACCCTTCGGGTCACTAAGCCATTTCATTCTTCTTCTCATACACAGGCACACTCATTCAGTCACCACATGTGGGATTCCTACATTACACTGTCTTTTCCCCTGGGACCAAGGTTGAATCTATTTGTCCTAGCAACCAGTGCACCACAGAGATGTGTTGCCCATCTTCCACGCATACACCTAATGTCTGTAGTAGAAATAACAAGGTTCCAATCAAGGGGGCAGAGACCAGCACCTTCCCATGTGACAGGCTCTGGCATGTACTGTGTCCTGGGCAATGAGATAGAAATTGCTAGAGTCAGAGACAGAGCTCTGGCAGCCCCAACAAGATAAGCTTGGCTTCCTGTCCCCAAATCACTCATTAAAGAGACAAGGAAGACTGGGAAGTGGAGAAAGGAGGTAGAGTCATGTAGTCACATTAGGAAGAGATGTGCATAAGACCAATGACCCTCCAAATAGACTTCCAGGGTCTGGCATGAGGTTTGTTTTATTTATTTTTATTAAAAATAGATGCTTCTGCCTGCCTATCTGACTTCCTTCCTTCTTTCCTTCCTTCTTTCCTTCCTTCCTTCCTTCCTTCCTTCCT
>LOEQ01004149.1:28567-40456 GCA_001685075.1 Bramus lutescens | reverse complement strand
TAGTCCAGCTGTCTCTGCACTGCGTTCCTCCGTCCCTTCTCCCACCCTGAGCTCAACTGATCCTTCTCACCCTCACCCTCATCTGCGTCCTGTAAAAATCATTCTGTTTCAACCTGGTGGTGGTGGCGCACACCTTTAATTCCAGCACTCGGGAGGCAGAGGTAGGCCGATATCCGTGAGTTCGAGGCCAGCCTGGTCTGCAAGAGTTAGTTTCCAGGACAGGTTCCAAAGCTACAGAGAAACCCTGTCTCCAAAAAAAAAAAATTATTCTATTTCCCCTTTCCAGGGAGGTCCATGTGTCCTTCCTAGAGCCCTCCTCTTTACCTAAGCAACCTGGGTCTGCGGGTTGTAGTTTAGTTATCATTTATTTAACAGCTAATGTCCACTTACAAGTGAGTACATACCACGTTTGTCTTTCAGAATCTGGGTTACCTCATTCAGGATGATTATTTTCTAGTTCCACCAATTTGCCTGAAAGTTGCATGATGTCATTTTTTTTACAGCTGAGTAATATTCCGTTGTGTAAATGTACCACATTTTCTTTATGCATTCTTCATTGAGAGACATTTAGGTTGTTTCTAGGTATTATGAAAAAAGCTGCAATGAACAAAGTTGATTAACTATCCTTGTGGTAGGGTGGAGCATCTGTTGGGTATATGACCAAGAGTGGTATAACTGGGTCTTGATTCCCAAATTTCTGAAGAACTGCCACATTGATTGCCAAAGTGGCTGTACAAGTTTGCAATCCCATCAGCAGTGGAGGAGTTCCCCTTGCTCCACATCCTCTCCAGCATGAGCTGTCACTTGTGATTTTGATCTTAGCCATTCTGACTGGTATAAGATGGTATCTCAGAGTCATTTGATTTGCATTTTCCTGATACTAAAGATGCTGAACATTTCCTTAAGTGTTTCTCAGTCACATACAATCCCTCTATTGCGAATTTTCTGTTTAGATCCGTATCCATTTTTAATTGGGTTATTTAGTTTGTTGATGTGCAGTTTCTTGAGATCTTTATATATTTTGGATATTAGCCCTCTGTTGAATGTATAGTTGGTAAAAAAAAATCTTTTCCCATTCTGTAGGCTGCCTCTTTGTCTTATTAATGGTGTCTTTTGCCTTATAGAAGCTTTTTGGTTTCATGAGGTCCCATTTGTTAACTGTTGATCTTAGTGCCTTTGCTATCAGTGTTCTGTTCAGGAAGTTGTCTCCTGTGCCGGTTCTTTCAAGACTGATCTCCACTTTCTCTTCTATCAGGTTCAGTGTACCTGGATTTATGTTAGCTTGGACTTGAGTTTTGTGCAAGGTGACATAAGGACCTATTTGCATTCTTCTAGATGCAGACAATCAGTATGAACATCATCATTATTGAAACTGCTTTTATTTTTCCAATGTATATTTCTGGTTTCTTTATTAAAAAAAATCAAGCATCCAAAGGATGTGGAGACCATCGATCAACATTTCTGTTTTTATGAGAATACTCTGTGGCTCTTATGACTATAGCTCTGTAATATAGTGATGTAACATGATGATGTAATATGATGGTGATGCCTCTGGAAGTTCTTTTATTGTTCAGAATTGTTTTAGCTATCCTGTTTTTTTTTCCATATGAAGTTGAGTACTGTTATTTCAAGGTCTGTAAAGAATTGTGTTGGAATTTTGATGGGGATTGCACTGAATCTGTATATTGTTTTTAGTAAGATGGCCATGTTTACTATGTTAATTCTACCAATCCATAAGCATAGGAGATCTTTACATCTTCTGACATTCTATTCAATTTCTTTCTTCAAAGACTGGAAGGTTTTTTTTTTATCATACAGGTCTTTCACTTGCTTGGTTAGGGCCACACCAGGACATTTTATATTGTTTGTTGCTATTGTGAAGGGTGATGTTTCTTTAATTTCTTTCTTATCCTGTTTGTTGTTTGTATATAGGAGGACTACTTTTTTTTTTTAGAATTAATCTTGTTTCTAGCTACTTTTTTGAAGGTGTTTATCAGATGTAGGAGTTCCCTGGTAGAATTTTGGGGGTCACTTATGTATAGTATCATATCATTTGCAAATAGTAGGAATTTGACTTCTTCCTTTCCAATTCATATCCCCTTGATCATCTTTCGTTGTCTTATTGCTCTAGCTAGAACCTCAAGTACTATATTGAATAGATATGGAGAGAGTGGACACCTTTGTCTTAGTCCTGATTTTAGTGGAATTGTTTTGAGTTTCTCTCTATTTAATTTGATGTTGGCTGTTGGCTTTCTATGTATTGACTTTATTATGTTTAGGTATGTTCCTTGTATTCCTGATCTTGCCAAGATTTTTATCATGAAGGGGTACTGGATTTTGTCAAAGGCTTTTCAGTATCTAATGAAATGATCATGTGGGTTTTTTTTACCCTTTAGTTCATTTATGTGGTGGATTACATTGATAGATTTTCTTATGTTGAGCCATCCCTGCATCTCTAGGATAAAGCCCTCTTGATCATGGTGGATGATCTTTTTGATGTCTTCTTGGTTCTGTTCGTGACCATTTTATTTAGTATTTTTGCATCACGGTCATGAGGTAGGTTGCTCTGTAATTATCTCTTTGCTTAGTTTTTGTGTGGTTTGGGTATCAGGGTGAATTCATAAAATTTTGGCAATGTTCCTTCTGTTTCTATTTTGTGGAAAATTTGAGGAGTTCGGCATTAACGCTTATTTGATAGTCTGGTAGAATTCTGCACTAAAGCCATATGATCCTGGGCTTTTGGTTGGTAGACTTTTAATGACTGCTTCTATTTTGCTGGGGATTATAAGTCTAATTAATTTGCTTATCTGATCTTGATTTAACTTTGGTAAGTGGTAAAAAAATTATTTGTTTCTTATAGATTTTTCACTTTAGTGGATTTCAGGTTTTTAATGTATGTCCTTATGATTCTTTGGATTTCCTCTGTGTCTGCTGTCATGTCCCTCTTTTTGTTTCTGATTTTGTTAATTTGGATATTCTCTTTTTGACTTCTAGTTAGTTTGGATATGGGTTTGCCTATCTTGTTGATTTTCTCAAAGAACCAACTCTTTGTTTTATTGATTCTTTGTGTTGTTCTCCTTGATTGTGCACACCACCGCTGCCAGTTCACGGAGCACTTAACACTCTCAACTGAGCTACGCCACCAGTTCAGCATTGTAAGATCAAACTACTCCAAAAAAGCATGTGTATTGTGTGGTCCCAGGCTAACTGACAAGTGGAACAGCGCGCTGTTGCCAGCCACTTACCCCTGGGTAATCAAGGAAATGCCTCACCTCACCCTGCTGGTCTCCATGGTCTCGCAGACTCTCCTTCCACCTTGATCTGCCCTGTTCTCGGGGCATTTCCTGGGTCCTCTAGCCAGGCAGCATTCCACACGCAGGATGGGTTAAACGAAAGAAGTGTATTTTCTGAGTTTTAGAGGCTGGAAAATCCAAGATCAAGATGGCGGTAGGATTGAGGGGAGACTGGGAGACTCCATCCAGGCCCCTTCCCTCTTGTTTGCCAATTGGTCAGCAATCTCATCCCGTTCTTTCTGCTTACTTCTTCCCATGCCGTTGTCCCTCTGTCTCTGTCTGCAAATTTGCTTTTTTGTAAGGACTACATTCATATTTAATCTATAATAATCCTATCTGCAAATACAGCCATATTTAAGGTCCTTCTGTGTAGGCTCTTACGGGCTACAGCTAAACTCATAACAGCTCTAACCCAGTTTTGGAATCAGCTTGCTTTCTGGGGTGGCTGTATTCATTCCTCAGGGCTTCCAGGACAAATTACCACAGATTCAGTGGCTTAAAACAATAGTGTACTCAGGATATCAGGCCCTGCACCTCACCTAGGCATCAGATAGAGCCAATCCTATTGGTGGAGCTGGGGGTGAGACAGCCCCAAAGTTGTGAGCACGGGAGAGTTGCCCCCCCCATGACTCATCTGTCATGTGGCAGCATGGGCACAGGAAAGAGGGTGCCCCACCCCCAACCCCCACCTAACCCTCCGCATCAATGCCTAAGTCAGGTGGGAGAGCTGGCCCTGAGGTCATAAGTGCAGGAGAGCTGCTCCTGCCCCTCATCAGCTGCCACACTGGAGAGTGACCCTATGCCACAGCTGGGCAACACAGTAGAGCTGACTCTGGAGGTTAGGGAGAGCTGACCATGGGAAGAGCAAAGCAGAACCGGCCCCACACCTTGCTCATCACTACAAGGGGTGAACTCGCCAGGCAATGCAGGAGGGTTCACCCTGATGGTGAGGACAAGGGAGAGCTGGCAGGCTAACCAACCCAAGAAGTACCGTCCAGAACCAGGGTTATGTGTTGGCCCACACCAACATTCACCCATCTGTGATCTGTTAGAGCAGGTGAAGGGACTGGTCCTGCTGACCCAAAGCTGCAGGATTTCCACAACACAGGGCAGGATAACCAAGGAGTTCCAGTGAGGGCACAGCATCAAAAGTGTATCAGAAACCAGAGGCCCTGAACCAGATCAATGACTCTCTTCAATGAACACTTGCAAGTAAAAATGGCTCACTGTGTCACATTACAGCTTTCATGACAAGACTGATTTTATTTTTCTTTTTGTTTTTTTGAGACAGGGTTTCTCAGTGTAGCCTTGGTTGTCCTAGAACTCACTCTGTAGAGTAGGCTGACCTCAAAATCAGAGATCCGCCTACCTCTGCCTTCTGAGTGATGGAATTAAAGGCATGTTCAACCACCACCCAGCAAGACTGATTTTTTTCCTTCTCTCTGTCTCTTTTTTTTCTCTTAAATTTTATTTTATTTTATTTTGTGGGGAGGTTACAAGGGTAGAGGGTGGATATACAGGGGCAGGAAATGAATGGGATGAGGACAGAAAGAATTAACTAAAAAGAAGGAGATAAAACAAGAGTGTAAAGTCCCACTAGAGTTGAACCTGCTCATAGGGGCACAGGTGAGCTGATCCTGTGAATCTGAGAGCAAGGGAGTGGCCCTGCTCCCTCCCTCACATGTCTTGGTGCTGCAAGGATGAGGGTAATATGGCCCCCTTGCCACCTGCAGCAGGCTGGAGAGCTTGGCCTTGGGGCATAAGAAGAGATGAATTGGCCCTGCCCCTTACCAACTGCAGCAACTGGGAGAGTGGGTCGCCCACCTCCCCTGGCCCCAGTGGTGTGAGGAGGAACGCCAACCCGAGGGCAGGAGGGCAAGAGAACTGCCCCTATTCCTGCTGCTGCCTCCCTGGGTAAATTAGCCAGGACTGTGCAGGCGAGCACGTGAGCCACCCAGGTGATGAAGATGAGGGGTCAGTTAGTGGGCTGACCAACCCAGTTACCACCCAGGTCCAGAACCAGGGCTCTGAGTTAGCCCACCTCAACATCCACTTCATCTGTGAACTGCTGGAGGATACATAGGGGCTGGACCTGAAGATCCAAAGCTGTGGGATCTCCCTGACACAGGACAACAGGGCATCCAAGAGGAGTCCCAGCGAGGACCCAGTATCAATGGTGTAGCGGAAGTCAGAGGCTTCCTAGCAGACCAGTAACTCATGCAATGAACACTTACAAGTAAGGAAGTATAGACTAAAGGGTAAATCGTGGTACTCAAGAGGGCCGCAATACGGCTCCCACCAGACAAATTTTTGTTTTGGTTTCATTTTTAAATTCTGCTTTGCTTTGTGGAGAGGTTGAAAAGGCAGAGGTCGGAAGTGAGTGAGGGATGGGGGGGGGATGAGTGAAATTGGGATGCATGGGGTGAAGTCCACAAAGAATCAGTAAAAAGGTTTTTTGGTTTTTTGTTTTTACAAAAGAAGGAAAGAAAGGATTGTAAGAGCCAGTGGAGTCAAGGACACCACAAGAAAATCCACAGAATCAGCTAACCTGGATTCACGGGGACTCACAGAGACTGAAGCGACAACCAGGGAGCCTGAGGGGACTGACTGACCTCGGCCCTCTGCATATGTGTTACAGATGTGTACCTTGGTCTTCTTGTGGGACTCCTAACAGTGGGAGCAGGGGCTGGCTCTTGGCAACCTATTCCTCATACTGGGTTGGCTTGCCCAGTCTTAATATAAGGCTAGGTACTTAATCTTACTATAACTTGATATGCCATGTTTTGTTGACACAAGAGGCCTGCCCTTTCCTGAACAGAAATGGAGGAGACGTGGATTGGGGGTAGGAACAAAGGGGGATTGGGGTAAGGAACTGGGAGAAGACAAGGGAGGGGAAACTGACTGGAATGTACAATAAATAAATGAATTAAAAAATAAAAATAATAAATGTTTTCCAAGGCGGCAGGCACTCTTTAGTGCTAACTTAGCCATCTGGCATCTAGTTTGGGGCATATAGAATGTTCTACATAGCTGTTTGTCTTAGCCCTTTGTTCCAACTCTGTTTATTAAATGATCTTTATTTTTTTTAAAAAAGAGTGTAAGATCCCCAGTTTCAGAGGCTGGAGGTCCAAGATGAAGGATCACCTGGGGCAAATTTCCTTTGAAATGTGTAGGGGAATTTTTCTTATTTTCAGATAAAGTCTTGCTCACAGACTTTATGGATTACAGCTTCAGCATGGGGTGGGAGGGGGTGTTGATGTTACAATTCAATACGTCCCAGTGACCATCTTGCCTGCTATCTGGATCAGGTCACTTCTGTTCCAGCCAACTTGTCTAATAAACTTTCAGAAGAGTGTTTTGAGGATGTAGCGATTGGCTAAATACAGAGACAGCTTGCTCATTCAGCAAAGACATGGACTTAAGAGACTCTAGAAACACACCTCCTAGAACATGCTTCAGATACACTCCCACTTGGGACATAAACATGAGGCTGGAAAACTCTGCTCAAAACCCCCTTTACCTCTTGCCCAAATACAGTAGAAAAGCAAGGCCTTTTTGATCCAGCTGTTCATCACAAAAATCTTTCTCCCCTCATCGTGAAATCCCTTCCAGATATCTCTCTCCATTCTTCAGCCACACACTAAGTGATGTGACCAGAGCCCATGGAGATGCTCTACAGTCACAAAACAAGAACTGGATCTCTGCCTGAGCAGAAAAGACTCAGCCCCTCCATTAGGTCCCAGTCCCACAAACTCCAGTGGTGCCAGGAACGACATCATTCCTGAGACATGTCGCCAACCAGTTCTGACTCCTTTGGATTCTGCCCTCGGCTCACAGTGTGGACTGCCACCCTTCTTAGGCTGCCACTGTAGACAGTGGAAGAATTGGAAGTTCTCATGTGACCTCTCATGAATTCCATGTTCAGTGTGACTTCTGGAACTTCTACCTGCTGGGAAGTTGTGCCGCATGTCATCTTGTGCCCAATTCACAGGGAGAGTGAACTGACTTCCCAGCTCTGTTCAGGTTTTGTCATTAATTGACCTCTGCATTCCCAACCATGTTCCCATTGAAAACAAGCTGGCAGTCTGGCTTTAGGGTCTTTACCTAATGATAGGCAAGCAGAGTCGGAGACAACATTGATCTGGTTTGTTCAGGGTTGAAGGGCAAGACTAATAACCTCATTTCCTAACTCCGAGCTCTATTCAGACCCTCTAGCTTGCTGTCTAGTACAATTCTAACATGTGCATGTGTGTGTTATTTTTCCAGGAGAGAAGGACATTTGTACATGCCTAAGAAGGTCACCCTGCTTAGTCCTCAGGTTCCCTGGCCCCCTGACTGTTTCATCCTCATCTTGTTAGAAATTCACTTTGTTTTCTTCTTTCTCATTGTGTATTTGTTATGCTAGAGGGAGGAGGGAGGGGAGAAGGGGAGGGAAGCAGATGAATAATTAACTTCAGGCTCTGCCAGTCCTTTGTCTCAAGCATCGCCCAGAGATCAAACTCCTCTGTCTCCCTCTACTTCCCTTTGATGCCAGCTTGTCTGCAAGGATGCACTGTTCCAGTTGCTGCTCTAAAGACCCCAGGTCATGTCAGTCCCTGTCTTAGTAGAGGGAAGCAACCACCAACCTCCCTTCCTTCCTTTAGTTTGTTTGTGTTTGCATAATCTGCTTTTGGCAGTAATTGTCCTATATATGAAATTATGAGACCTTATTTTGACAGCTGGAAGTGTCTTTGATATTGGAAGATGTCATTTGAAGAAGAGAGAGCTGAGACAGATCAGAAGCAGCTGTTCTGGGCAGCAGCAGCCTGGGATCTCAGCTGTGGGGGTCTGAGGGTGAGGGTGGGGTGTGGGCTTGAGTTTCTCTGTTTCTGCTTTGTGTTTGGCCTGGACATCGTTAGGCTCCAAGCATTGCACATGTTTAGTTATAACCAAGAGTTCCCTGGGCTGAAAAACAGGAAGGAGGAAGAGCAGAGATGTGAGGAGGAAAAGAAAGACAGGAGGAGTGCTCAAATGGGAGGTGGAAGTGGAAGCTGTGAGCCTGGGATGGAAACCTGGGAGAGAAGGCAGATGGAGCTGAGGGATGGCTCAGCTGGTGAAGCGCTTGAGTTTGGATCCCTAGCCACACATAAAGCCAGACATAGTGTGTGCTGCAATCCCAGAGTGGGAGCCAGGGACAGGAGGGCACCTTGGGCTTGAGTCTAGCTGAATCAGCTCCAGGTTTAATGAGAGACCTTGCCTCAAAAATAAAGTATAGAATGAGAGAGGACATCCCACATCAACCTCTGTCCTCTACACACATGCACACATGTACACAACACAAGTAGGTACTCATAAACACATGCACACACATATTCATACATGTACACAACACAAGCAGGCATGCACATACACACATACATGCACACATGTACACAACACAAGCAGCTATGCACATGCACACATACATGCACACATGTACACAACACAAGCAGCTATGCACATGCACACACACATACATGCATACATGTATACAACACAAGCAAGTACTCACAAACACATACATACATGCATGTACACATGTACACAACACAAGCAGGTACTCACATGCACACACACATACATGCACACAAATACACAGAAGACAGAAGAACGTGGTGCTTGGCAAAGGGGCTGATTGCTCATGTCAGGCCCTATCTGAGATCTTCACATTTTCCAGCCACGTTTTTGCTGGTCAGAATTTCACAGGTGACCACTGCCTTAGAGAAGGGGATCTTGGGCATATCCCTGTCCTAGCAAACTGCAGACACCAAGCCTTATAGGCCCTTTTATCTCCAACAGATAGGCTAGGCTCTTATGTCTACACCAAGGTGAGAAATGCCAGCCGCTCCAGCTGGCCTGCTCTGTGGTGGCCTATCCATGTTCACACTCATGGGAAACACGACTCTTGGTTTTTCTTGGGATTCCAGGACAGCCAGTGACCGAGACTGAGGTGCTGTCCGGTCTAGAGCTGCCCTGGGCCCATGCTCCTATCCCAGCTTTAGGCTGTGACTCCTGCTTTTTCTCCTCCCCTCTTCCCAGCTCAGCGTACTCCTTGCCAGTACCACCACCGCGACATCCTATTTATTTACCTATTTATTTTTGAGACAAGGTCTAGCTATATAGTCCAGAAAACCCTCTGACTCACTCTCCAGCACAAACTGATCTTGAAGTCACACGAGTCTTCTTTCCTCTGTTTCCTCAGTGCTGGGGTCATAGCACATGCCGCCACACCCAGTCAGTTCTAACCCTCAGAAAGCCCAGCTCTGTGGGAGAAGCAGGCACATGGCTTTCCTTCTGGTGTAGGCTCAGCCCAGAAACCCTAAGAGAACTCTTGCTTCCCCTCCAGCAGTGAGAAGCCCTGAGGTACAACTGGATACAGAGGCAGAACTGGAGAACCATCATTCTTGGGACCTGCTCAAATCTAGTCAAACTTGGGTCACAATATGCCAGGGCAGGTTCAGCCAGCCTTTGAGCTCAGGGGAGAATCAGCTCTGGGTACTGTGCAAAGGCCTTGGGGTCGACTGCCTTCTTCAGCAGCCCTTTTATGGAATGGGGGTGGCTGCCCTGGGGAGTCCCTTTCAGCCTGGCAACTGGCTTTTGGCTTTCCTAGGATGGCAAGCGTCACATGGTTCCATCACAGGACACTCACAGGGACAGACACTTTGAAGCTCCCTGCTTTCCTTGGCATGTGTGGGTGCATATGAGGTGCAGAGGAACACTTCACAGAGAGGATTTCCTGCTGGAGAAGATTTCCCATCTTATAAATCATGCCGCTATCAGGTTTTAATACAGCCACTTCTATTTTGAGCTGCAGTCTCCCAAAGTCTAAACTACTTGCTCTAAGGATTCAAGGGATTCAGTGCCTTGTCAGTTTTGCCAGATTACTTTTCTAAAAGAGAAATCCAGTTTTAGTATAGCTAGTAACCACTTTCCTTCAGCTTAACACACACTTTCTTTCCTTCTCAGTTTCATAGGTGCGCAATTACTTTAAAGAGGGAGTGTAATGTATGTGGTGTGTGTGCATGAGTGTATGTGTGTGTGTTTACACTGCATATTGAGCCCATATGCATGCTAACTATATATTTTTACCACCAAACTATCCCCAGTCCCTAAAGAACTATTTTATATTTGTATTTAAATTTGTGCCTCTGGGTTAGCAAGATGTTTGGTGGATAAGGGCACTTACTGCTACATCTGACAACCTGAGTTGAGCCCACACGAGGAAAGGAGAAAAGCACTTCCTGCTAGTGGGCCTCTGGCTTCTACATATGCATCATGACGTACACACCCTTCCCACTGTCTTAGGGTCACAATTGCAATGAAACACCATGACAACCAACAGCAAGCAAGGGTTTATTTGGCTTATGCTTGCACATCTTAGGCCCTTGCTGATGGAGTCAGGGCAGGAACTCCAGCATGGCAGGAACTTGAAGGCAGGAGCTGATGCAGAGGTCACAGAGGGGTGCTATTCACCGGCTCGCTTCCCATTGTTTGCTCAACCTGCCTCCTTATAGAAGCTAGGACCAGCATCCCAGGGATGGTCCCCACCTAAAACAGACTGTAGGTCTTCCCCATCAATCACTAGTTAGAAAAGTGCTCTATGGGCTTGTCTACAGCCCAATCTCCTGGAGGTATTTTCTCAACTGGAGTTCATTCTCATGAGGTGGGATTCCCCTCTGTATGCTGTGAATACCATTGGTTAATAAAGAATCTGTCTTGGACCTGACAGGGCTGAACAGAGGTAGGCAGAGAAAACTAAACTGAATGCTGGGAGAAAGACGAAGGAGTCAGGAGACACCATGTAGCCACCAGAAGGGAAAGACATGAGCTGCCAGCTGGAACCTTGCCAGTAGGCCATGACCTCATGATAAAACATAAAACAATAGAAATGTGTTAGCAAGATATGAGAGCGAGCTAGCAATACGCTTAAGTAATTAGCCAAGCAGTGATTTAAATAATATAGTTTCTGTGTGATTATTTCAGGGCTGAGCAGCTGGGAATAAACTAACAGCCTGCCCACTACACTCTTAGATGACTGCTCTAGCCTGAGTCCAGCTGATATGCAATTGGCCATCACATCAACCATAAATAAATGAATAAACAAATAAATAAATGTAAAAATACTTTAAGAGTTGAAAAATAGAGACTGGAGAGATGGCTCAGCAGTTAAGAGCACAGGCTGCTCTTCCAGAGGTTCTGAGTTCAATTCCTAGCAGCCACATTTATAATGGGACCTGATGCCCTCTTCCAATGTACTTGCAGACAGAACAAACAATAGTCTTAAAATACACAAATAAATTTTAAAAGTATTTTAAAAATAAGTGTGTGCTTCTCATATCATGTCAGAGAGTCCCTTTGTCACAATGGCTTCCCTGCCTACATAACTGAACCCAAAGAGAGAGTTTTCTTCTAGATTCAGCTCTAGACAGCTAGTTCATAGATGCATACACATGCCTTGTCAAAAAAGAAGAGTGGACAGAGGGATGTCCAGAGTGCATGAGGTCCTGGTTTCCATCCCCAGAATTGAGGGGGAAAGGTAAGGTGTGGTGTGGGGTGGGGTGTGTGTGTGTGTGTGTGT
>LOEQ01004149.1:4001-25547 GCA_001685075.1 Bramus lutescens | reverse complement strand
ACAATGTCCCACACAGTACTGGTGTTCTGTTCAGCGCACATCACTGTCTCTGGGAAGTGACGCCTGTTCGATCTTAAGAGAATTAAAACCATAGCTGAGGAGTTGGCAGACTTCAGCAAGCCTCCGGAATGTTGTTGCCATTGCAGGTTGGTGCGAAAGTGCGCATGCTTCTGAGAGCCCTCCCTGTCGATTCTTATGAGCAGGTTCTCATGCCACAGCTAATAAGCGCTGCCCGATGACGCATTAATTAGCCCAGTGGCTCTCGGTGTGGGGTGTGTGGGGTCACAGCCTGCAGACGTATCACCACCACCTGGGTGCTAATTAAAAAACCAAGTTCTCAGGCTCCACCCAGCCCTTCTGAGTCAGGTACTCTAAGGCTGAGACCTCACTATCTGGTGCTTAAGTCCTCTGGGTTGTTCTGATCCACACTGACTTTGTACTAGGTCTTTAACAATTATTTAAGGAAATTTTCCACTAATTTTCAATGGCTAAACCAGAGCTTCTCGACAACTGATTATGTGTTCTCACAATGCAGGTGACCAACTAGTGGAGAAAGACATTTTTTATTCTCCTGTTTTTCCTGTGTGCCGGTGAGGAGAAAGAGAAAGCTCATTCCTGTAGCCTCAGCGTTTGAGTAGCTGAGGCAGGAAGAATGCCAAAAGATCCGGCTAGCTACCGAGTGAGACCCTGTCTCATAAAACAAGAACCAAGTGGACGTGGTAACACACACTTGGGACCCAGAGGCATGCAAATCTTTGCCATTTTGACATCAGCCTGATGCACATAGTAAATTCTAGTGTGCCCTAGGTTCCACAGCAAAACCATGTCTCAAAAAACCCAAATGAGCTAATCAACCAATGATACAAACAACAAAAGCACAAAGCAAATGCTGCAGAGAAAGAATGACCAAGCCCTGGCAACAGAGACATGGCTGCCATGGCTGATGGAGTGTCCAGTAGGTGGACCTTGCTTCAGCCTAAGGAATCACGTGAGTGGTGAGCAGGGCCCGGGAAGGCCTTTCTCAGGATGTGCTGAGTCCCTGTTAGAGTACAGGAGAATGGAGAAGGAACTAGACAGAGTCAAGGACACCCAGGTACCCGTGGGAGAGCGTCACTGTGAGTGTTGTTACAAACTGCCAACCCGGAACCGGCTCTCAATGACGCTGAAGGAGTCATGCTGACTCTCAGGAGTATTTGAAATCTTAAGTCTGAAAACTACTGCATTGGATACAGTTGGTATTCTTTCTAATTCTAGGAGTGTTCAACAAGAGAACAGAAAGGCTAGTGTCTAGGGGTTAGAAATGGCAAAAACAAGCAAACCAACCCAGCACTTTCTTCCTCAGGTGTGGAGTTTACATTAAGTAACAGAGAGAAAAGCATGGAGGATGTCTGGGAAGCAGGCCTCCAGCCCCCAAATCCCATAGACCTGAGGACACAGACTGCAGAGACCAGTAGTCCCCTTCTCTCTGCCACACACACAATGGGATCCACTAGAGCCAGGAGGATCTGACGGCTTCTCCTTTTGCCCCTGCAGTAGTGGCACAATTCATCCCAAAAGTGTTCTTGCTCCCTCTTGTCTCCTAATGTCTGATGCCTGCCCCTCATTTGTGCCTCATGCTGGTTTGGCCTTTGTCTGAATGTTGCCCAGTTGGAGCTGGGGACTGTTTATGTTTCTCCACGGTGTCAGACACCATCCTTCCAACTCAGCAACATCTCACATATTCGTTCTTTTTTTCATACTTACCCCTCTTCCCTATGTCTCTTTGTTATAACCTTCTACAGCTTAATAAGCCCTAAAATATACAGCCCCTAACAGTATCCCAACTTCCTTTTCTTAGACATTTTATTCAACTTGATTGTTTTGTTCAGAGTTGATCTAACAATTTTTTTTGGGTGGGGGGAGAGTTTACCATGTAGTTCTGACTGTTCTAGAACTCACTGTGTAGACCAAGCTGGCCACAGAATCAGCAGCAGTCTGACTGCCTCTGCCTCCCAAATGCTGGGATTAAAGGCTTGTGCCACTAAGCTCAACAAAGTTCATCTAATACTTACCCTTATTCTAACTCACTCAGTCTTTTCAGTATATATCTAATACTTAATCCTTATTATTTACTAAAAAGTAGCATGCTGATGGACTCTGATTCAGCATTAATAAATAAACAGTTAAAACTGTAGCAGAAGGCTAGGGATGAGACTCAGTGGGTAGAGAGGTTGCCTACTGTGCATAAGGACCCGGGTCCCATTCCTTGCTACACAGGCCGTCTCTGGGGGACACGCCTTTATCCTCAGCACTAGGGGTCAGAGGCAGGAGGGTCAGGAATACAAGGTCACTCTTTGCTAATATTGAGTTCAGGAGGAGCCTGGGCTGCAGGAGCCCTTTTCTTTGAAAGGGTTTGCATTAAAGGAAGACAATGTCAGGACAATGAGTTATCAAGCACTGGGCCAACTAAAATAGCTGACTGAGGGCCTTAGCTAAAGACTTTAACTCAACTCCTCTGCAGCAAGAGTTTCACATCCAGGCTTCCACAGAAGCACTTTGCACTGACACAGGTACTGTGTCCTCACACTTACAAAAGAGACTTCCTTCATTACTAGATCGTCACTAAAACACAGCCAGCAAGAGGCAAATAGATAAGAGAGTAACATACTCTTCACTTGGTTCAAAGAGACAGAAAGCCCAACTCCTTTTTACCTGTCACTTAATCCCCTGTGGATGAGTTGAGGAGCGTTAGCTTCTGACTGAGCCTTTATCCTTTGAGGACCAAGCCCCAATAAAGAAAAAATGAGAAATAAGCTTCTGCTTGGCATTATCTGTGGTTTGGATTTTGGGTTATGCTTGAAGTTAGACATCTAAGCCAAAGCCGCTGAGGAGGGAAGATCTTGAAGTGAAAGGGGAACCAGGAAGGAAGCCCCTGAACAAATACAGATATGAATAGCAGCTGAGAGAATAGGCCTCCACCCTGGGTGTAAGACAGCAGCTGACAGGGAGCCAGGACACAAGACACAAGATCACACCCCAGAGTGAATCCCCAGAGACTTCAGGGGAGCCAGACACAAGGGGGTCGACTCACTTAAGCATTTTTGTTTGAAGAAAGATACTACTAGGGTTTGGAAGATGGCTCAGAATGTAAAGTACTTCCTTTGAAAACACGAGGACCGGAGTTCAAAACCCTTCCTCAGAATCTATGTATGCTAGGTGGCTGTGCTGACCTGCTTATAATCCAGGCATTCAGGAGGCAGAGACAGGGGAATCCCAGAGAAAGCTGGTGAGCTACAGTAGTCTAATCAGCAAGCTCTGCCTTCAAGGGAAAGACCCTGTCCCAGTATAGAAGATGGAGAATATTTTAAAAAGACATCTGCTGTCAACCTCTGGTCTGCACATGCATAGGCACCTACGCCCCCGCCCCACGAAAGTCTTAGGGTGAGCCTTGTTTGTTTTTTGTTTGTTTGTTTGTTTTTGTATACCAAAAAACTCACAGACAGTTTAAGAAAACCCTTTCCAAATTGTCTAAGTTCTAGATCCAGAACATCTGGGTTCCATATATCAAGAAGCAAGTTTTCAAGAAGAATCATAGTGGTTTAAAAACCCTGGCCCCAGAGCCATGAGTTTTGTACTAAAATCCTCCTATACCCTCAATCACAGGGAGGCTTCTTAACATCCCTGAGCCTTATTTGATTTCTTTTAAGACAAATCTTATGTATTGCTTGCTGCATAGCCTTTAACTCGATACAGTAGCAAAGGATTCCTTGGACTTCTGCTTGTCCTGCCTCCAACTCCAGAGTGCTAGGGTTACAGGCCTGTGCTGCCACACCTGGTTTGGGATGAGCTCAGTGTTTTGCGCACACTAAGCCCTACCAATGGAGCTACATGCCTATCCTTGAGCCTTGGTCGATACGTGGAAAACAATAACCCAAACTGGATCTTTGAGATTGTCTCAGGGTTTTATTGCTGTGAAGATACACCATGGCCACAGCAACTCTTCAAAAAGAAAACATTTAATTGGGGTTGCCTTAAAGTCATCAGGGCAGGAAGCATGGTGGCATGCCGGCAGACATGGTGCTGGAGAGGCAACTGAAAGTTTTACGTCTGGATCCACAGGCAGCAGGAAGTCACTGTCCCACTGGGTATGGCTTGGGCATCTGAGACCTCAAAGCCCACTCTCAGCGACACACTTCCTCCAACAAAGCCACACCTACTCAGCACAGCCACACACCTCCTAATAGTGCCACTCCCTGTGGACCAAGCATTCAAACTCATGAGGCTACAATCGCCATTCCTATTCAAACCACCAAATAGGCAAATGAGGACAGTGATTAACACATTCTCAGTGTATGATTAGCTTACTTTGCTGTTTTCCTACTGAGGTGCATCACTGAACTATCAATACACTGAAGTATTGCTTCCTGGATGCTAGAATGAGACCTGCCACACGTCTGTGACAAAGCCTTTAGCATTCCATGATGTCTCGGTCCACTTTCTAAGGCTTTAATAGGATACTCGGGTGTGGACAACTTGTAAGTAGAAACAACTTACTTGAGAGTGTGGTTCTAGAGGCTAGGAAGTCTGCCCCTTAGCATGGTGGAAGGAAGGAAAACGGAGAAGAGGCAGAGCATGAAGGGGTCTCCTAAAGCACCCACTTCTATCTTACAGTTATTATTATTTTGTGTGTGTTGTGTATATACACCTTGGCATGAGTTTACAGGCTAGAGGAGGTGTCAGCCAGGTGTCCTGTTTAATCCCTTTCCATCTTACTCCATTGAGCTAGAGTCTCTCAGTGAGCCCAGCTAGGCTGCCAGCCAGCAAGCTCAGCAATTGTTTCTTCTCCCCCACAGCGCTGTGGTAGACTCTGCCATCATTCCTGTCTCTTTAAATGGATGCTGGGGATTTGAACTCAGGTCCTCATGCTTGCACAGCAAGCTCTTACCTGCTGAGCCATTTACCCAGTCGCTAGAAGAAACTCCTCTTAAAGAATACAAATTCACTTCGTTAAGAAAGGCACTGATGCCCTCTTAGTGCCCTAATCAGCCCTGGGGCTTTACTTCCCAGCTCTGACACAATGGCAGTGGAACTCCAGCATGAGCTCTGGGGGAAGCAAACTATATTCCACCGCAGTGCTAAGCAGGGTGGGAGAAATCCAGACAGTGCCATGGTGCCCAGGTGCAGCTCTTCCAGCTTCTCGGGAAGTCACGGCTCTTCTGCGATTGCATACAATGTGCTGTGCGTTTACAGAGGATGATCTTAATAGAAGGGACAGAAAAGACTTTACATTTTGTGCTATTTGCAGCCTTAAATTAGTTTTGTTTTTAAAGTTCATGAAATCTGGGGTCCATTCTTTTCAAGGATGTGCAGAAGTACAGGAGAAGAAGTCAGGGCTGTTTCTGGCGGGTGTTCCAGGATGTGAACTTCCCTTCATCTTGTCCATGTTGTCCACTCTCACGTATGTCTGTTCCTTAGTCAACTGACAGTTTCTCCCTTTCTTTGCGTATATTTATAAAATTATTTCCCCTGCCCCTCTATAGTAACTTATGTAGCCAAGACTGGTCCCAAACTCCCTAAATAGGTGAGGGTGACTTTGAACTTCTTATCCTTTACCTCTAACTCCTGAGTTCTGGGACTAAAGGTGTGTGCCACCCTGCCTAATTTATTTGGTGCTAGGGATTAAATCCAGAGATTTATTCATGCCAGGCAAGTACTCTGCCAATTGAGCTGCCTTGACAGCCCCTACTCTCTGTCTTGTTTTCGCACTAGGCTCTCCTCTTTTCTAGGACACTCCTTCTTCTTCTTTCCTATTTCTCATCCCTCTCAAATAGTTCATATTTGCTCCACGTCTTCCTCCTCTTTCTAACTGCCTCTGATGATGTCAGGAGACATGTGCGCTGCATGAGGAGGGAAGGACATCCTGTCTATCTCCTCCAGACGGACGTATGGGCTGAGAAGAGAACCACAAACAGTTATCAAGATTGTATCCCTGTCTCCAGATCCAGGTTAGTAGCACAATATTTCTTGAGATGGCCCCTCCTGTCTTGGGATGGTCCTTCATCCACTGGAGCATTTCTATTCTAGAAACAGGCAGCAGAGCCAACACACATCCATTTATCTGAGACTTCCCTTGCTTTAACACTGAAAGTCCTACATTTTGGCATTCAAACCAGGAAGTCTGTGTCAACTGGAACAGTTGATCACCTTAAAACCAATAGACTAGAACACAGTTTAAAGGTGAGACATGGGTGGATCTAGACTCAGAGTAAGACTCAAGAGAAGAGATAAAGGGAGCTGTGACCACTGATCCTGAAGCGGAGAGGCTGGAACAGGATGAACAGTGGCTATTTTGGTGACAACCTTCACATATGTTTACTGGGTGTGCTCCATCTCCCCCAGAGATCAGAGTCAGAGGAAATGGGTGTGCGACGAGTCTGAATTTACTCACAAAGCCAAATTTCCTGACAGTGAGTATTCTTAGACACCAGAATGAGTCTTCAAGACAGATCAGGCATTGTCCTTGAAGGTCTTCAAGCACAAGGAATTCCCAAGGGCTTTGAGAGTGAGGGTGTGACTTGACCTGGGAGCAAGAACAAAACATGCGAGCGAGATTCCTTCCAACCCCAGAATTCTGGTTCTACCTCCCCAGATCTTTTGTGGATCTGATTTTGCTTCTTGCCCTTGTTTGTCTGCAGGTAGCCTTACCATGACATGGACAAAGGTAGATTCATCATGATTTCATGGGAAATTTGTCCAGTTTCTCTGATGTGTGATGGAGAAGAAAAATGAGCCTGTTTCTTGCTTTCTCTAAGGAAATCTCTCACTCAGAAAAGGTTATGTATGGCTGGTGTTGGTGTTTGTGTTGGTGCTGGTGTTGGTATTGGCAATGATACTGGTTTGGTACTGGTATTGGTGCTGGTGTTGGTGTTTGTGTTGGTGCTGGTGTTGGTGGTACTGCTGGTGTTAGTGCTGGTGCTGGTGTTGGTATTGGCAATGATACTGGTTTGGCACTGGTGTAGGTGCTGGTGTGTGTGTTGGTGCTGGCACTGGTGTTGGTGTTTGTGGAGGGTTCTTTTTCTAGGGATTTCCCCCTTCATGTGAACATCTTGGCTGGAAACTATAAAATCTGAGATCTACTTCCTTTACATGATGTTTGTATTGTCATTGTCATGGACCCTGAGCCACACAATCCTAAGTCAAAAGCATAACAATTGTAAACCCTGGCTCATCTGCTTCTGCTCACTCCCCTATAGAAGTGCCTTGGATTCTGTCCACATACCTGCTCAGCATAGACACTCTCGCTGGCTCTGATGCTTTCCTGCACACCCAGACTCACTGCACTCACTCTGATAATGAACCAACTTAAGTAACAAGACCAGGCTGCAGCCAGGAGAAACCCTGAAAGGACAATTGGCTCTTGTAAGAATAGCTTTTTTAGGTAAAAGCATGCACATACACACATGCACACATGCTCATAAGCACAGAGAGAGAGAGAGAGAGAGAGAGAGAGAGAGAGAGAGAATTTAAGGACATTGGGTTTTGCATTTGGATATAAACTAAATGAAATGAATTGGCCTTTAGTGTTATGGGCAATTTAGGCAGCAAGCCCCTAGAAGAGGCCACCACAGGGATTCTTCTTGTATGATGAAGAAGCGGGCCTGTGATGTTACTTCTTGTTCCTCTGGGTATCTTTTTGCTTTGTAAGACAGCATCTCTAGCTAACTAGCATGGTACTAATGAGAGAAGAGAATAAGTTTGAATAGGTAACTAAGGGACAATAATTTTGGACAATAGTTTTGCAAGAGTACCTTCTTCTTATGACCTCAAGAGTCTTACTGATGAAGTTGTGATTCTAAAAGCCAAGTAGAAAAAAGCATGAACAGCAGGAGTCTTCCATCCATAGAATGTAAAACAGGTTTCACCAGCTATGGCACACACCAGCATCCCTATCGATCATAACTACCTCCTGTCTCCTTGATTTTTTTCTCTCTCTCCCTCCTTCACTCCCTCTCCCTTCCTCTCCTTCCCTCTCCCTTTTCCCCTCCCTTTCCCTCTCTCTCTCTCTTCTCTTTCTCTCTCTCTCATCCCAAGTTACCCCAAATCTGCTTTGTAGACAAGGTTGACTTGGAACTCCTTTTTCTCCTGCCTTCTCTCAAGTGCTGGGGTTACAGTCATGCACCACTATGCCGAGTTTATACCATACATGTAATGAAACCCAAGACTTCATACATGCTATGTAAGAACTGACTGAACTACATCCCTAGCCTGGGATTCAACACCTTGCCCTGTCAGGTGTCATGGTGCACACCTGTGGTCATAGCACTTCTGAGGTGGAAGTAGAACCAGGAGTTCAAGATCCTCATCTACTACGTGGTGAATCTGAGGCCAACCTGGGCTACATGGGACCCTCTCTCCACAAAAAGTTGAGAAAATATAAAAAAACAACACAACTTTGTATCATTTGTTTACAGTGGCAGGTGATGCCACTATATGCTGACCTGTATCTCCAGTAGTCTATTGTAAAGATTATCTAGGTGTCATCAGTATTGCTGGACTGTAGATAAACCTGTGCATATTCTCACTACTTCCTGACTCTCTCAGAACAATGGCGGGCGACTCCTACCTATCGTGTGCCATGACCCCATCACACAACTGTTATTCCTTACTGGTCAAGTATCTGTGAAGCACTGCCTCGTTTTTTACCATGGTCTGCGCTTCTCTGACTACAATGAGTCTCATCTATTATTATCCACTCCAGTTTTGCATCAATAAGTGTTTCAGCCATGTTTAGCTGCTTTTCTCCCTAGTTTGTAAGAGATCCTTGGGTATCTTACATATGCCCTTCATCCCAGTGCTGCAGAGCATCTTCTAGCTCTTCTGTGGGGACCTTGTCCTCAGCTCTACGCATCATTCCTCTGAGATTCATTCCTTCTATGACTCTATTTGAATCTAGTACTTTTGCTAAATGGTTACCAAGGCCTTGTAACTTCTGCCAACACCAATTCCTGGCAGGTGCTGGCAGGTGCTTCTGATGAACTGGTCTTGATTGGTTTGTGCTGGACAGTGTTGAAGGTCCTTCCCTCTCTGATAGGGACCTCATCTGGGATGGGGGGGCCTCTCACTACATTAACTTCCCATCATGCCTCTGGGGTGCCTGCACTAAGAGGATGCTGCATTTGCATGCTCTTCACAAACTTCATCTCTTCACATTTGCTGGTGCTCAGTGCTCCTGAGCAAGTCGCAAGGCCATGCCCACACTCCAGGAAGTGACCAAAGCATCCACTTCCTCATGGAGGATCTGCCACCACTTGCTCAGTGTCTGGATTTTGTTTGTTGTTTAATTATAATTCATTGAACCATTCCACATTTATTTTTTTTCACTGAAATTCTTGGATGCAATAATCTTTTAAAAGTATTTTTATTGAAGAGAGGGGAATGGAGAAAATATATAGCTCAATAAAAGCTATTTTTAAAAGTATTTTTATTAAAAATCTATAAGCAGAGACTGTTCTTTGTTTTCTGACCACCCAGACCCGAATAATCACAGAAAAGCTATATTATTTACAGCACTGTTTTGGCCAATGGCTCAAGCATATGTCTAGCTATCTCTTACATCTTAAACTAACCCATTTTTACCAATCTGTGTGTTGCACATGGCTATAGCATTACCTCATTTTCTAAAGGTCTTGTTTCTTCAGTGGCTTCCAGGAGTCTGATTCTGCCTTCTTTCCTCCTCTATCTCTGCTTGGATTTCCTACCTTACTATATTCTGCCTGCCATAGGCCAAAGCAGCTTCTTTATTAACCAATGGTTAAAAAATATATATATATTCATAGCATACAGAGAGTAATCCAACATCAAAAATGTGCTTCATACAATAATTTTTTCTTCCCCCAACTCCCCCCAGATCTTCCCCATTTCCCTACATACCCAACTTTATTCTTTGTCTCTCTCTCTCAAAAGCAAACAATAAAAGCAAGAAACAAAAACAAGCAAACAAAAGAAACAAGCCCCCCTCGCCAAAAAATCTAAACAAATAAACAAGAGACCATAAGATTAAAAATAAAAAGTCAAAAGAAAGCAAAATGAAACAAAAAGTCCACAAGAATATCACTGAGTTCATATTCTGTTGGCCAAGCACTCCTGGACATCAGATCTGCCCTGAAGTATGGTTGATACACTCAATGAGATGCCATTGGAGAAACAGATGTTCCCTTTGCCATCAGGCATCAATCACAGACAGTGTCTGGTTAGGAGTGAGACCCAATGTCTGCTTTCTTCTCCCAGTGCTGGGACCCATCTGGCTTAAATTTGTGCAGATCTTGAGAATGCTATCAGTCTTTGTGAGTTTGTGTGTGTGTATCAGTCCCATTCTGTCTGGAAGATGCCATTTCCTTGGAATCATCCATCTTCTCTGGCTCTTAGACTCTTTCTGAATCCTTTTCCAAAAAGACCCTGAGCTCTGAGTGGAGCAGTTTGCTGAAGACATCTCGATTAAGACTGAGTGCTCAGCCTGGAGTGGTGGCATACACTTTTAATCCCAGCACAGAAGGCAGAAGCAAGCAGATCTCTGAGTTCTGTGCCAGCCTGGTCTAAGGAGTGAGTTCTAGGACAGCCAGGCCTCACAGGGAAATCCTGTGTCAAAAAAACAAAACAAGCAAACAAAGACTGAGTGTTTCGAGGTCTCTTACCTCTATACATTGTCTAGCTAGTTGTAAGTCTCTGTATTAGTTACCATCTTCTGCAAGAAGAAACGTCCAATGACGGCTGAGAGAGACATTGATGTATGGGTGTAGCAGAATGTCATTAGGAGTCATTTTCTTGCTATGTTCCTTAAGAAGAACAATAGCAGTAAGTTTTCTCCTAGGCCTATGGTATTCCTGGTCACTTCAGCAGTGTCAGATACAGGGCCATCTCATGGAATGGTGCTTTAAATCAATAATGATGATAATAACAAAAGCCTGTGGTTGGTTTCTCCCACACTGTTTGTGCCACTATTGCACTAGTATGTCTTGCAGGCAGACTGCATTTGTGGGTGGCAGGGTTGGTAGCTGGGTAATATTGGTGATTGCCTTTCTCCTCCAGTATCTTCCAGTACCAAGAATGGTAATCAGAAGGGGTGAAGCTTCCAGGTTGGCACCATCTCAACTTCTCCATGTTTGATGACATTAGTAAGTGTTACCTTCAGCAACAGAGCCTTACCATCAGGTTGTGGAGGGCAGCAGTAGCCTTGGTATTAGCTTGTGATGTTTGAGGGCCCCTTTGGCCAAAGGCTCAACAAGTTGTAACCTATTCCTGGCACTGGGGGTTTTAGTTGGTGACATGAGATGTTTGTTGGAGCATTCTCTTCCCTATTATTTAATGACACCATTTATATTTCTATACATGTATTTCATATATTTATATATTTTATGAAGCTTCTACTGTGATAGGTTTACATATGGCTTTTTTAATGGGCTTTAGCATTAACTGTGTCTGCCCATATTCACACTTTAGCCTTCTCTCCCTTTCCCCTCTCTGTTTGATCCCCCTTTTCTTTCCTTAGCACTTTGCTCTATTTCCCCTTCCTTGGGAGATCCACTCCTTGGCCCTGGTCCCTTCTGACTAGGTACTAACTTTTGTGGTTGTATGGATTGTAGCACACACATAAAAAGCTTAGATGGTAGCATTCACATTTAAAAGAAAAATATACAATATTTGTCTTTTGGGGTGTGGGTTGCCTCACTCAGGATGATTTTTTCTAACTCTACCCATTTAACTGAAAACTGCATAATTTCATTTTCAACCACTGAACATCATCCCATCATGTAAATGCACATATTTTCATTATTTATTACTTAGCAATGAACATCTAAGCTGTTTCCAATTTCTGACTGTTATGATTAGAGCAGCAATGAGCATGATTGAGCAAGTGCCTCTGTAGTAGGATGTAGAGTCCTTTTGGTATTTTCCTATTCTGACTCTGGTTTTATAGCAGCTGTGTAAGTTTGCACTCTCATCAGCAATGGGTGAGTGCTTCCCCACCCCACATCCTCACCAGTATGAGCTGTCACTTGGGTTAGTAATCTTAGCCCTTCCGAATGATGCAAGACAAAATATCATAGTAGTTTTGATTTTCATTTCCCAATGACTAAGGATGTAAAATATTTCTTTAAGTTTTTCTCAGCTATTTGTGATTTGTCTTATGAGAACTCCCTGCTTAGTTCTGTACCCCAATTGGATTAGATTATTTGTTTTCTTGATGTCAGTTTTTTAATTTCTTTATATAGTTTGAATACCAACCCTCTATTGGATGTGTAATAATGTAAAACATGAAGAAGAACTTTTCTCATTCTTCATGCTGCTGCCCTGCAGGAATGATGATGACCTTTGTCATACAGAAGTTTTTCAGTTTCATGAGGTCCCATTTATTAATTGCTGATCTTAGTGCCTTTGCTATTGGTGTTCTGCTCAGGAATTCCTTTCCTGTGCCCATGAGTTTAAGACTACTCCGTACTTTCTTTTCTATCAGATTCGGGGTATTTAGCCTTATGTTGATGTTCCTGATCCACTTGGAGTTGAGTTTTGTGCAGGGTGATAAGCATGAATCTATTTGTATTCTTCTACATGAAGTTATCTAGTGTGACCTGCACCATTTGCTAAAGATGCTGCCTTTTGTTAGTATATTTTTGGCTTCTTTGTCAAAAAGCAGGTGTCCATAAGTGTATGCCTGTACTTTCAATTCCTTTAATTCAAGTATCTGTAAATATCCAATAGCATGATGCTTTTATTGCTGCTATACCTACGTCATATAACTTGAAATTGGACATGATGGTACCACTTACAGTTCTTTTATTATTCAGGGTGTGTGTGTGTGTGTGTGTTTCCATATGAAGCTGAAACTTGTGGGGTTTTTTTATGAAGAATTGTGGTGGAACTTTGGTGGGGATAATATTGACTCTATAGATGTTTTTTTTTTTTGGTAGGATGGCCCTTTTTTACTGTATTAATCCTACCAATCTATTAGTATGGGAGCTCTTTCTGTCTACTGATGTCTTCTTCAACTTCTTTTCTTGATGTCTTGATTTTATTTTACAAGTCTTTCACTTGCTTGACTAAAGATATTTACAAGGTTTTTATTTTGGGGGGATATTGTGAAATGTTTTATTTCTCTGGTTTCTTTCTCAATCTGTCAACTATATATAGGAAGATTACAGCTTTAGTGTTTTAATTTTGTATGCTGCTACTTTTCAAAAAGTATTTATTAGTTGTAGGAGTTTCCTAGTGGAGTTCTTAGAGTCTTTTATACACACAATCATTTCATCTGAAAATAAAGCCGCTTTGATGTCTTCCCTTCCTGTTTGCATCCCTTGGTCTCCTTTAGCTGTCTTATTGCCCTAGCTAGGACTTCACACACTATTCTGGACAGACATAAATAGAGTGTTCCTGATTCCACTGGAAATTCGGAGCTTCTCTTCACTTAAGTTGATGTTAGCTGTGGGTTTGTTGTAAATCACCTTGATTATATTAAGGTATGTTCCTTATATCCATAGTCTCTCCAAGACTTTTATCATGAAGAGGTGTTGAATTTTGTCAAAGGTCTTTTTGTACATCTAATGAGAGATTATCTTTTTTTTTTTGTCTTCCAGTTTGCTTATGTGGTGGATTAAGTTTATTGATTGCATATGTTGAATCAACATTCCGTCTCTGGAAAGAAACCTATTTGATCATGGTGGATATGCTTTTTTTAATATGTGTTCTTGAATTCAGTTTGCAGGTGTTTTATTAAGAAATTTTGCATATTTGTTCATAAAGGACATTGGCCTAAAATTTTCTTTGTTGTGTTGGTATCAGAGTAATAATAACTTCATGAAAGAATTAGAAAATGTTCATTTAATTTTGTTTTATAAAATGATTTGAAGTGTATTGCTGTTGATTTTATTTGAAATTCTGGTAGTATTCTGTGTGGGGTCTGTCTAGTCCTGGTTTTGTTTGTTTATTTGGGAAATTTCCAATTAATGCTTCTATTTCACTGGGAAATATGGATCTGCTTTTATTGTTTATTTGTTCTTAATTTAACTTTGGCAGGTCATATATATATAATTTGATCCACTTCTTATAGATTTTCTAGTTTGGTAGAATGTAGATTTTTAAAGTATGTCCTTGTAATTCTCTAGATTTCTTCACTCACTCTTTTCTCATCTAATTTTATTAATTTTGGTCTTCTATCTCTGGGTATGTTTTTAGCTAATTTGGCTAAGGGTTTATCAATCTTGCTAATTTTCTCAGGAAACCAATTCTTCTTTTATTGATTCGTTGTGTTATTATTTGTTTCTTTATCATTACTTTTAGTGCTGAGTTTGATTATTTTGCCATTGACTCCTTTGGGGTATCATTTCTTTTTGTTGTCCTAGAACTTTCAGGTATGTTGCTAAGTTACTAACACAAGATCTAAAAGTTTTTTGTTATAAGCACTTAGTACCAGGAGCTTGGCTTTTAGAATTGCCTTCATTGTGTCCCACAGGTTTGAGTATACTGTGTTTTCATTTTCACTCAAACCTAAAGGGTTTTTATTTCCTTCATGAGCCATTTTTTAAATTCAGTAGTGAGTTGTTCAGTGTCCATGAGTCTGTGAACTTTCTGCTGTTACTGCTGTGTTGGTATCCAGCTTCAATCTCTGGTGATCTGATAGGATGCAGGATGTTGTTTTGGTTTTCTTGTATCTGCTGAGACTTACCTTTTGTCCAAGCATGTGATCAGTTTTGGTGAAAGTTCCATGAACTGCTGAGAAGAAAGCGTATTCTTTTGTGTTAGGTGAAATGGTATGTGGATATATTCTAGGTCCATTTGAATTATGATATTATGTGACTCCAGCATTTCTGTTACTGTGTAGATGACCTATCTATTGGCAAGAATAGGGTGTCAAAGTCTCCTGTTATTGCTGTGTGACTGACGGTCAATATGGGATATTTAGCTGCAATAGAGTGCTTCTTTTACGAACTTGGGTGCCCTATGCTTAGTGTGTGAATGTTTAGAATTGGAATATCCTCTTGGTGGATTTTTTTAATGAGTATGTAGTATTCTTCCCTATCTCTTCTTGTAAGTTTTGGTTTGAAGTCTATTTTGTGTCTATCAATCACATTTTGCAGAGAAAGACAAATATTCCACAGTAAAACTAACTTTAAGCAATTTACATCTTTGAAGATATTAAAATAGTTATGTTTTCTTTCTTGTTTCTCCCATCTGCTTGGAATACCTTTATCTACCATTTTGCTCTGAGGTAATGTATGTTCTTGACGGTGAAGTGTGTTTTTTGGATGTAGCAGAAAGACAAATCCTGTCTTCTAATGCAACCTATTAGTCTGTTTCGTTTTATTAGGGATTTGAAACCACCAACATCAATAGTTATTAATGGGTGGTGTTTATTGATTCCTGTTATTTTGTTGCTATGGTATGGGTATATTTCCTCTTCTTTTAATTTACTGGATTTATGTATATATGTTTGTATTTATGCATATAAGTATGTGTGTATGTATTTGTTTATTTAGTGAGTGAGTCTTTTGGGGTCTAGTTAACCTCTTAAGACTGAAAGTTTCCTTCTAATATCTTCTTTAAAGCTGGATTGAAAGATGTAAATTTCTTAAAGTTAGTTTTACTGTGGAATATTTGTCTCTCTCTGCATATTGTGATTGATAGTTGCAGATAGAGGTTTCTGTCCCACCCAGTCCAGCATTCAAAGAAGCACACAGAGGCCTATATTAATTATATACTGGGTGGCCTATTAGCTCACGCTTCTCATTAACTAACTATTACATCTTAAATTAACCCATAATCTTGCCTGTGTTAGCCACATGACTTGGTACGTTTTATCAGTGAGGCAATTCTCATCTTTCTTCCTCTGCATCTGGGTGACAACTGCAGACTGAACCTTGCCTTTTCCCAGAAATCTCCTAGTCTGGTCACTCTGCCTATACTTCCTGCCTGGCTACTGACTAACCAGTATTTTATTAAACCAGTACAAGTGACAGATCTTTACAGGGAACAAAACCATTGTCCCACAGTACTTTTTTTTCTTTTTGAAACAAGAACTCTGAACCTAATCTTGTTTGTCTAGTTTTTTTCCTATTATCCATAACAACCTGTAACCAACACATTAAGCAAAAACAAACATCCATAATCCATTATTTTGGGAATGTGGGCATAGTTTTCCAGGCGACTTCCTATCGACTGGGGGCACTGATAATCTTATGGAGACCTAAAGAAAATTTAGGATTATGGTCAAGTCCTGACTGGAATATTCTGTGAGGCTTGATTATCTCAGACAGCAGTATTGAAACTGTTCTGGATGTAGAACTCAGAGGAAGTTTCAACAGAGGTCCTCCGAAATGTTGGATCATCGGGCCATTAGTTTCTATTGGATATTTTTCAGGGGGTCTTCCTTGATCAAAACTGATTTTTCTTAACTCAGAATGAATCCACAACCTCTCATTCCTGTAGAAACAAAAGCGAAATCTCTTCTCCAAAGTAACATATCTTTTGACTTAAATTTTGAAGTCAAGGCANNAATTTTGAAGTCAAGGCATTTTCAAAATATATATGTTGGATTAATTCAGCAGCAATTATAATCAAATGTCTTTCAGCAGCTGTTGCTCCTTCCTCCGCAGCCAAACAATTCAAAGATAACACAATGACTTACCGTATCCAGATTCTCTGTGTATTTTCGATCTTCACATGGCTTCATTTTAATTCTATTTATTTTATTTTTAATTTTTGGCTTTTTGAGACAGGGTTTCTCTGTGTATATTTGGCTATCCTGGAACTTACTCAATAGGTCAGGCTGTCCTTGAACTCACAGAGATCTGATCTGCCTGCCTCTGCCTCCCAAGTCTTGGGATTAAAGATGTGTGCCACCACACACAACTACTCTCTTTCTTTTTTAAAAGGACTTTATCCTTTTTCTTTTCTCTCCCAAGCCTGCATAAAATTTTAAACACACTTTAAACCATTTAGAATTTTTTTTGTCTGAATCTATCTTTACTATATATTTCTCTTTTTCTGACCACATGAGTTTTTAATTTGCTAAGCAATATGGCTAGGATTAGAGCTGTGGCCTTGATAACTGGATCCACCCCATTCCTTGGCTTTCAGAGAGTCTAACTTCATGGCTGAGGTACTGATGGGAGACATGTTTACATGTTCATTGTCACAACTCTGTGGAGTTTCAAGGTGCCTGCCACCACCAAGAAGCATGCTGTGAGCTACTAATAAACACCATTTATGTGTTTGGTAGTGGGACCTCTTAAAAGAGCTGCAAGGTTTTTGTGGCTAAAGCTGAGTCAGGAAGCCTCTCTTAAATGAGACATACTTGCCTCTAGCAAACAGAGCCCATCTGAGAAAATACTGCTACCAAGAAGCCATTCTTAACTCTGTTCTTTTGTATCTAGAATTACTTCCCAAGCTCTCTCGGGTTTTATGTGGATGTAATTGCCCATGTTGGTACCATTTTGTAGACAGAGGTTTCTGTCCTACCAAATCCAGCAGCTGTCCAGTCCCAAAGAAACACACAGGGGCCTACATTAATTATATACTGGTTAGCCTATTAGCTCAGGCTTCTTATTAGCTAACAATTACATCTTAAAATAACCAGTAATTTTTGTCTGTGTTAGCCACGTGGTGCCTTTTATCACTGAGGCATTCTCATCTTTCTTCCTCTGCATCTGGGTGATGACTGAAGTTAGCTAAGCCTCTCCTCTTCCAAGAATCTCCTAGTCTGGTCACCCCATACTTCCTGCCTGGCTACGGGCCAATCAGCATTTTGTTAAACCAATACAAGAGGCCAGCAAATCTTTACAGGGTACAAGACCATTGCCCACAGTAGATAGTTTTTCTGGAATAGTCGTCTGGGATGGCATTTGTGGTCTCTGAGTTTGAAGAACATCTGTCCAGGCCATTCTATCTTTTAGAGTCTCCATTGAGAACTCAGGTTTTATTCTACTGGGTCTGACTTTATATGTTACTTGGTCTATTTCCCTTGCAACTTTAGTAGCCTTTCTTTCTTCTGTACATTTGATGTTTTGATTAGGGAGTTTCTTTTCTGTATAGTTCTTGTACCTTGATAGCACTTTCTCCTTTAAATTGGGAAAATTTTCTCCTTTGATTTTTGTCAAAAATATTTTCTTAGATCTGTGTTCCTACCACTCCAGAGACAGCTACATCATCTCATGCAATGCTAGCCTGGTCCCTGAGATACAATGATGAAGGTTTGAAGTGAATGGGTTTGGCCATATTGGGTGCTTTGGCAATGGACTGCCTTTAACTCTGGCAAAGTAGATATTGTTGCCAACAATGACCCTTTTGTTAACCTCAACTAAAAGATCTACATGTTCCAATTTGACTCTACCTACAGTAAGTTCCACAAGGCTGAGAACAGAAAGCTTGTCAATGGGAAGGCCATCTCCATCTTCCAGGAGTGAAATCATGCCAACATCAATTGGGATAATGTTGGTGCTAAGTTTATTGTAGAGTCTACTAATATCTTTATCCACCATGGAAAAAGCCAGAGACCAATTAGAGGCTAGAAGCAAAGGTCATCATCTCTACCCTTTAAACATGAACCATAAGAAGTATTACAACTCACTCAAGATCATCAGGAATGCTTTCTGCATCATTTATCCTCCTCGGTCAATGTCTTTTATGACAACTTTTGCATCATGGAGGAACTCAACCATGATCCATGCCATTACTGTCATGCAGAAGACTGTGGATGGCTCCTCTGGAAAGCTATGGTGTGATGACTGTGGAGCTGCCCTGAACATCACTCCTGTATCCTGGTGCTTACAAATCTGTGGGCACAGTCTTCCATTACAGAGCTGAATGGGAAGCTCACTGGCATGGCCTTCTGTGTTCCTACCCCTAATGTGTCTGTTGTGGATCTGATAGGCTGCCTGAAAAAAAGCTGCCAAGTTCAATGATATCAAGAAGGTGATGAAGCAGACTCAGCCCACTAAAGGGCATCCTGGGCTACACTGAGGACCAGCTTGTCTCCTGAAGCAGACTCAGAGAGCCCACTAAAGGACATCCTGGGCTACACTGAGGACCAGCTTGTCTCCTGAAGCAGACTCAGAGGGCCCACTAAAGGACATCCTGGGCTATGCTAAGGACCAGCTTGTCTCCTGAAGCAGACACAGAGGGCCCACTAAAGGGCATCCTGGGCTACACTGAAGACCAGCTTGTCTCCTGAAGCAGACTCAGAGGGCCCACTAAAGGGCATCCTGGGCTACTCTGAGGGCCAGCTTGTCTACTGAAACTTTAACAGTGACGTTCACTCTTCCATCTTTGATGCTGGCACTGACATTGCTCTCAATGACAACTCTGTAAACTCACTTTCTGATATGGCAGTGACTATGACTACAGCAACAGGATGGTGGACTTCGTGGTCTCCAAGGAGTAAGAAATCCTGGACCACACACCCCAGCAAGAACACAAGAGGAAGAGAGAGACAGGTGGCTGCTGAGGAATCCCTGTCAACCCCCAACCCCAAGTGTCTCCCTTCACAATTTCTACTCCACTTGCCCCAAAAGAAGCAGAGTGACTTAGGAACACTTCCTATTTTGAATACTATCACAGCACCCTTTCAAAAATATTTTTCTGTGCCTTTGACCTGGGTTTCTTCTCCTTCCCTGCAGTTATTTTTCATAGGGTTTATCTTTTCATAGTGTCGCAGGTTTTCTGTGGCTGGANTTTTTTTAGATTTAACATTTTCTTTGAGTGAGCCATCCATTCCTTCTACCTTGACTTCAGGACCTGAAACCCCCCTTCCATGTTGCTTTGGCTGTTAGTGAGGTTTTACCTTTGCAGTTTTTGTTTGACATCCTAAGTTTTTCAGGTTCAGTTTTGTTTCAATTTAGGCTTTCTTTGGTGATTTTATTTCTTTGTTAAATTTTACTTTTGTGTCTTAAAATTTCATTTTAACTTTTCACTATTTCATTCAACTGTTTGTGTTTCACAGCTTTCATTAGGCATTTGTTCATAGCCTCTTTAAAGTCCTTGAACTTACTCATAACTATCAATGTGAAGTCCTTGTCCTGTGCCTTAGCTAAACTGCTTTTCTGAGGTCCTATTTCCCATAAGGCTGCTGTCTTCTGGAGGAGGCAGATTGTCTTGGCTGCTTACGTTTGGGGTTTTGTGGTAGGATTTTTAGCATCTGGAGTCATGATGTTTGAGGTGGTCTTTAGTGTAGCTATCTGGTTTTGCATTTGTTGAGTGATAGGTGATTTATTCTTTATTTTCTGTTGCCCACTCTGGATGCTAGTCAAGTGTGGTGGCTGTGGAGTCCCTAGTCAAGGGTGTTCCCATGGGTTGGCAGGTAGAACAAACAAATGAAGAGAGGCTAAAAGGGAGAGTGGGAATAAGCTATGGGGACCTGAGTCTGCACCAAGAGATAGTGGCCCCAGGATGTGGACTTAGGGTAGGAGGAGGGGCCTCCGCAGGCAGGCTGCTCCAGGACTCTGGGTAAATCTGGAGAGACTGGAATGAAGGAAAAAAGGAAAGTGAAAATTGTTTCCTTGAGTCCCAGACCAATGTACTCACTGGATGTTTCTGCTGTACCCACTGGGGTCTCTGTTGTACCCACTGGAGTCTCTACTGCATTCACTGGGTATCTCTGCTGTACCCACTGGGGTCTCTGCTGTATCCCCTGGAAGTCTCTGCTGTACCCACTGGGGGTCTCTGCTGTACCCACTGGGGGTCTCTGCTGTACCCATTGGGGTCTTTACTGCATTCACTGGGTGTCTCTGCTATACCCACTAGGAGTCTCTGCTGTACCCACTGGGGTCTCTGTGTATCCACTGGGGTCTCTGATATACCCACTAGGAGCCTCTGCTGTACCCACTGGGAGTCTCTGCTGTACCCAATGGATGTCTCTGCTATACCCACTGGGGTCTCTGTGTACCCACTGGGGTCTCTACTGTACCCACTGGGTGTCTCTGCTATACCCATTGGGGTCTCTGTTGTACCCACTGGGGTCTGTGCTGTACCCACTGGGGTCTCCGCTGTACCCACTGGGGATGTCTGCTGTACCCACTGGGGTTTCTGTTGTACACACTGGGGTCTGTGCTATACCCACTGGGGGTCTCTGCTCGATAGTGTTTCTGAAGATGGCAGGTGACATAAAGAAATGGAGTTGTGCTAGAAGGGAAGGCTGAGAGGGTTGGCAGGAAGTGCTAATGGACCTGAAGCTCATTTAGATAGTCTTAACATTTCTCTTTAGTAGCTTCATGGTCTTATGCAGCATTTCTTTCTTTATGTCATGTGGTTTTTGTTATGGTTTTTGTCTTTTTAAGAGGCAAGCCACGCCCACTCCCAATGACCCTGCCCACCTCCGCCGCCATCTTGAATCTCTGTTCTCTCTCTAGGCATAGGTATGTGTGTCTCTCTTCTTCTCTCTTCCCTCTCCCCCCTCTCCTTTCCCCCCTCTTTAAGTAATAAATAACCAATTCGATTCCATACAATGTGTCTGCCCACATGTCTCCCACCCACGCACCTGCCTGCCACCACTGGGACTCTGCACCTTCCGGGGACTCACTACCA
>LOEQ01004148.1:150423-161199 GCA_001685075.1 Bramus lutescens | reverse complement strand
CGTCCCTGCTGCTCTCTACCTTCGTGGGGCTTCTGCTCAACAAAGCCAAGGTACGCGGGCCCTTTTCTGGGACCTCCCACGCTGAAGGTCTGGGGTCCTGCTTGCTCCCGGGATCCACCCCAGACCACCACGAGTCTCTGAACNNNNCCGGGACGTTCTTTCCCAGATCTTTCCCCTCTTTTCCGAGGGTCTCCTGGCAAGGGATGCCCCCTTCCCTGGAAATCGCCGGCTTGCCCCAGACTGCTCCCCTCTTGATATCCAAGCTCCCTAAGGCCCCTGACTGCTTCCCAGGGTGACCCGGGCACCTGGTGGCTCTTGGCCTCTTAATTCCAGTCACCTATCAAGACAGGTGCAGGCGAGAGTAACCTTGACTAGGGCTGGTGTGTGACTAGGGGGAACGGACAGCACCCTGGACTCGGGGGTGACTCCTCCAAAGCCAAACTCCAGCACGGAAGGTGGATCAAGGGGTTGCCTCTCCGTCTCTGTTCCCAAATAGGCTCTCTGCCGGGGGTCAGTTGTCAGGGTGCTTTGACCCTGTGAAGGGCAGAGGTTTGTAGACAGATGTGAGAACGAGCCCTTTCTCTTCCTGGCCCTCTTCACTTGTGTGGAGTGGGCAGTGGATTCCTTGATTGAAGCAGCTCATGGAGTAATGCTGGGGCTAAGGCTGGCCACTGTCCCTTTGGGAATGAGAAAAGGGGCCTGAGCTTGACAGGTCTTATGTAACAGGCACCAGCTCCCGTGTTGGCAGTGCGTGCCCTGCCCCGTGCCAGGGCTACACCAGGCTCCTTGGTTGCAGCCAGGACACATGGCTGACCCTCACCATGCAGATAAAGCAAAACTCAGCTGGGGTCTCCAGTGTGAAGTCACAGTATCAGTCCCCCATCCTTACAGGCCCATCCCCAGATGTCAACCTGCATTACCCAGTGACAGGGTATTTGAGCCCCCACTCCTGCCCTGGCAGAGGAGTGCTGTTTACTATGGATGTGGTATCTGCTCTCTAGACCAGTACTTGCTACTGAGTCAAAGCTAGGCTTGCTGATGGCTGAGTGTAAGGAAGCTCCGGGTCCAAACTTTCTCAACACTGCACCCTGCACCCGAGTCCCCACTGGAATTGGTTCCTTGTGCCGTCCCTGGGAGAGGCTGCCTGCACAGGGTTTCTGTCCCACCTTTTCCATCCTAGCCTCTCTTTCCCTGCCAGCCCTGAGGTAGGATTGTTTGCCCTGTGAGAAAGGTCACTCCTGGGACATTTTGTTCCTCTCTGGAATGGAAAGTGCTGACTTTCCCTGGAGCTCCTGATTTCCTATTCATGGCAGAAGAATATCAGCCTGGCTTAAAACAGCCCTGCTCCCCTACCCACCCCCACCGCCAAGCCCTGTAANGCCCCCCCCCAATTCTACACAGAGCAGTCAGGAGCTGGCAAGTGGAGTCAGGCATGGTGGTGAATGCCTATGATCTCATCACTTGGGAGGCAGAGGCAGGAGAATAGCTTTGAGTTTAAGACCAATCTGGTCTACATAGTGAATTTCCACAGTGAATTTTAGGTCAGCCAGTGTTACATAGTGTGAGGCCCTGTGTCTAAGAAAGGGAAAAAAAAAACTTGCCAGGTGTTTGGAAGTTCAGGAAATTTTAGATTAAAACATGACTCCCCACACCAAAAAAAAATTAATCAGAGGGTCCTAATAGTGATTTAGGGGAGCATCTTCCTCCTCCCCACCACCAAGTCAACAGAAGCATTGGGGCCCAGAATACTAACCATGGAGGACACATGCATTTCCCACCTTCCAGCCGCCCAGTGAGCCTGAAAACGGAGTGCCTCTGTGGACTGGTGACTCCAGCCTCCCTCTCCCCACCCTCACTAGTGCTGGGATAAGTACCTCAGCTGAGAGCCCGCCTTGGTGGACGTGGACATGGTCACCAGTGGTAGGATGCTTTGTATCTCTACAGCCTGTTTAGACCTATGTCGTCTCAGGCACAGGGTTAGTAAGGACTAGAAAAGAGCTACAAAAACAGGTGTGAGTGGGCAGCGTGTGTGGGCACTCCTCAGTGGGTGTCTCCAAGTGGGCAGCATGAAGATTGCAGCCATGCTTTGCTGTTAGGCTCTGGGGGAAGAGGGAGTCTTTTTCCACTTTATCCAAAGCTCTGACAAGATCTTTGTCCGCAGGGACCGTCTCTGTGGCAGCCCCCTTTATAGGGCCCACCACTGTTGTCAACAAGGCAGAATTCCCATTTGCCACTACCCGGGATTGAACCCAGGACCTTACACAAATGCTAGCCAAGCCCAATCAACCACGACACCCAGTGGTGGGATTCGTATTTTATTTGGGGCCACTTATGGTTAACAGTATGGGTCAGGGCAGTGGAGGATGCTAAGCCCTACCTGATGCCAGCAGGTGCTCCCTGCAGCTGAAGGTTTAAACCACATCTCTTCTGGGTGTGCTCTCTTCTCTGCCTCTTAGAGTTGGACCTGACAACTGACCAGGGGAGGGATCCTATTACTTTTGGGATGGGCCCTGCACTTCTTGAGAAAAGCCCTCCCTTGGCCTGCTCCTCCCTCCCCCCTTCAAGCTGACAGTCTCCTGGGCTTTGAGCCGCTGACAGTCTCCTAGGCTGTCAGCACACAGCATGAGTAATTTTAGCTGAGTTATTTCAGGCTTCTGTTCTGATCAGGGTTGAGCTGGCCCCACGCATGCCCTAGCCAGTGTTGCTCCAGAGTTGCCTGCTCCGAGGCCTCTTCCCTAAGAGGGGCTGGTAGCCTCATCCACAAACTCATCCACTGTATCTTTAACCCTTTGAGCCTGAAGGTTTCCTGATTCCCAGGTGTGCCCAGGCTTAGCAAAGAGACTGTGACAAATGGCACTCAGAGCCTTCAGCCTTGCACCTGCTCTCTCTCCAGCCCCCTCACCAGCCTCCGCAGTAGAGACTAGAGCGGCACCTTCAGCCAGGTGCTTCCTCAGCTTTAAGGCACAACAAGTGTTTGCAGCCAGTGGCCAATTGGGATGTTGAAACCTGAGGCGGGCAAGGAGGATCCTCCTGCCTTGGCTCAGCCCTTAGACGCTGAGTTCAGCTGGAAGGAATTCCACCTGTCTTTGGCAACTCAGAATGGCAGCTTGAGCTCCCCCACCCCACCCCCGGCTGAAGATCGAAACTCAATTAGAGTGGTTTGTCATTTAGCCTTTCTCAACCCCCTTAAAGTGACGGTATGATGGTTCCCTTATATGTTGAACGTCTGAAAATATAGGTCATGTAAGCTAGTACCTGGGTTTCAGATAGGAAACCTCTTTTTGTTTCATATAGCTCAGACTAGCCTTTGGGTTCACCTGTGTACTTAGCTGAGGCTGACCGTGAACTCCTAGTCCTCCTGCCTCAATTTACCAAGTGCTGGGATTGCAGGCATTCCTCACCCTGCCTAACCTGGACTGTCAGTTTCTTACAACAAGAAATACATATTGCTGGATTTATGGATCCCTAGCCTCTAGTTCTCTTATCTAGTCTCCACTGTGGCAGAGAAAGAATAAGAGAAGTCAAATGTAGTAGGTCATACCTGTAATCCCAGCAATCATATGAGGCTGAGGCAGGAGGATTGCCACAAGTTCACTAGGCTACCCAGTGAGACCATAAAAAGTGAGCCCTGAAGAATAGATTGTGTATTGAAAATAGGCATTCTTCCACCCTCTTTTCTTCCAAGACTCATAGACCGAGGTTAAAAAGAGAACACTCTGCTGGGTGGTCACACCTTTAACCCCAGCACTCGGGAGGCAGAGGCAGAAAGATCTCTGTGAGTTTGAGGCCAGCCTGGTCTACAGAGCGAGTACAGCTCAGCCTACACAGAGGAACCCAGTCTGAAGGAAAAGGGGACAAGAACAATGGCAGCGGGGNGCTGCTGAGTGAGAGCTGTGCAGAGCCAGTCTCTGTGCCTCCTCATACATCATGTATTCTTTGCTTACAGAATTCAAAGAGTGCCCAGGGTCTGGCTGGTCTTCGAAACCTTGGGAACACGGTAAGTTCCTCCCAACTCACTTCTCCCCAGGAGAGTAGAGGTCATCCCCTATTCTCCTGACTGGGATAATCCAATAGAGAGAGTCCCCTCCTGGCCCCAGCTAACTTCCTATCCTAGAGGGCAATCAGTACCTGCCCTTCCTGGCTGTGTCTCAGTGAATCGCTGGGCTCTGTCTACCCACCCCCAGCAGGAAGTACAGCTAAAAGGAAGTTGCCCCATTCATTGCCAGCTTGCTTCTCTCCTGGACCTTCCTCCTGGTTCTCGCATCATTTCCCACCCACTGCTGACCAGTGTGCCCACACCCTTTTGTACACCTCAGTAGGAAATAACCAGTTATATGGCCTTTCCCCACAGTGGGGACTTGCCTCACTCCTCCCTGCCTTCCTTCTCTCGGGAAAGAGGAACCTGGCGCTGTGAGGGAGTTCATCTTGGGGGAGATGAAGCAAAGCCTTTAGTTTCAAGTAACAGAGATGCTGGGTAAAGGTCTTAACTCCATCCCTGTGTTAGTCAGCTTTTTGTCCTTCGGCTAGATACATGAGATAAATCAACTTAAAATGACAGTAAGTTTATTGGGCTGTTTTAGTTCGTGGCTGACTTAGTGACCCTGTTGCTTTGGGCTTGTGACAAGATAGTACATGTGCAGCAACCAAAACCATTCACCTTATGACCAGAATGCAAAAGACAGAGAGGGAAGAGATTGGGGTCCTTCAGGGGCAAGCCCCCCAATACCTGAAGGCCTCCCACTGGCCCTATCACTTCAAGTTGCTACCATATCCCAACAGTGCATTGACTGGGAATCCATGGCTTGTGGGAAGCTTAGAGCTATGCACACCCACTAATTGCCCAGATCATCTCTTTTAGTGCTTCATGAACTCAATTCTTCAGTGCCTGAGCAACACCCGAGAGTTGAGAGATTACTGCCTTCAAAGGCTATACATGCGGGACCTCGGCCACACCAGCAGTGCGCACACAGCCCTCATGGAAGGTGAGGAGCCCCGTGTGGGTGTGGCCCTGCTTCCATTCCCAGCTCTGTTCTACCAGGCTGGACTGATGGTTGTGTTTTGGATACACTCCACCCCTCTATTCCTCTATTTTTCTTTCTTTGCCTGTTGTTGGGATGCATCCCAGGATCCGTTGTTTGAGACACAGCCTTACTGTGTAACACTGGCTGGACCCAAGCTCATGATTCTCCTGCTTCAGCCCCCCCAAGTGTTGGGATTATACCATGTCTGACTCCGGTTTCAGGGTCCTATCTTGTTTGTTCATTGGTTGATTGATCCATGGTTCACTTGGATGGTTGTCTTGTTTTCTTTTTGAGACAGGGTCTCAGGTAGCCCAAGCTGGCCTTGAACTCCTGATCTTCCTACCTTAACCCCTGGGATCACAGGTGTGCGCAACCACACCCAGCTCAAGGTTTCATATATATATAATATATATATATTATATATATGAGAAAGATTTCATATATATGATCTCACCTGGGCATAGAGAAGTGGCTCAGTGGTTAAGAATGTTTACTGCTCTTAAGGAGGACCAGAGTTTGGTTCCCAGAGCCCTTGTCAGGCAGCTTACAACAACCTGTAACTCTAGTTCCAGGGTTCCCAGCACCCACTTCTGGAATCCATGGGTAACTCACAAGCTTGCACACATCAACCCCCCTCTACACACACACAGTTTAAAATACAATCACTTTCTTAAACAGAAAATATCTCACCTCCTCCACCCTCTCTCTGATCATTCCTTCTAACAGAGTTTGCAAAACTAATCCAGACCATATGGACGTCATCCCCCAATGATGTGGTGAGCCCATCTGAGTTCAAGACCCAGATTCAGAGATACGCACCACGCTTTGTCGGCTATAAGTAAGGGCCTCGGATGCATGTCCTCCCCCAGGGGGCTGGTAGGCAAGCAGGGCGCTGCTCACTCACTTTCTCTGGGTTCAGTCAGCAGGATGCTCAGGAGTTCCTTCGCTTCCTCCTGGATGGGCTCCACAATGAGGTGAACCGGGTGACAGTGAGGCCCAAGCCCAGCCCTGAGAACCTTGATCACCTCCCGTAAGTAAGGAGAATGCTGCTGGAGGGGAAGTCTTTGTGAACTTGAAATTTGCGCCTACTTCTTTGAGAGTAGTGATCTGGGGATAATCAGATTTGCTTCATTACTGCTTTAAACATGAGCTTTTTTATTTTGGTGATGGTAGTGTGTGTCTGTTATTGGGGATTGGACCTAGGGCCTTGGACATGATGGGCAAACACTCTGCCACTAAGTTACATTAAAGATTAGAAGGTTGAAGCCAGGCATGGTGGTACACTCCTGTAATCCTAGATTTCAAAAGGCTGAGGTAGGAAGGATTATGAATTTGAGAGCAGCCTGGGCTAATCCTGTCTCAAGAAAAACCTTGGCTTGGGAGGTACTGCTCAGTGGGTTGTGTGAAGAGCACAAGCAAGGTCCAGGATTCCATGCCTATCCCCACAAAGAAAATACATATAAACACATAAAGATTCTAGCTGATAGTCCCTCGCCTACCAGGGTCTGACACAGCTGTCTTCCTGTCTGTGGTTCCCAGGGATGACGAAAAGGGACGGCAGATGTGGAGGAAGTATCTAGAGAGGGAAGACAGTCGGATTGGGGGTAAGTACACAGACAAGAAAATACCTGTATCTCCCGTTCCCTACTTTAGCTTAAGAAGCTCCGAGGGTTGTCTTCCCAGGGAACCCTGCTTCTGCCTGTGGCTCTTAAAACTAAGGCAAGAGCAGAGAGAAAAGGAAGACAAGCCCTCAATATGGTGAACATGCCCTGACTTTCTCTTCCCCAGATCTCTTCGTTGGGCAGCTGAAGAGCTCCCTGACATGTACTGACTGCGGTTACTGCTCTACAGTCTTCGATCCCTTCTGGGACCTCTCGTTGCCCATTGCAAAGGTAAAGGTATGCCCCCACTGTTGCCCAGCGTCAGCTTCCCTCGGGCTTCACAAGGTTGTGCGCAGCTGACCTGGACTTTTTTTTTTCTCTCCAGAGAGGTTATCCTGAGGTGACATTAATGGATTGCATGAGGCTCTTCACCAAAGAGGATCTGCTGGATGGGGATGAAAAGCCAGTAAGTCAACTCCTCAGTGACAGAGAAGCCATCCCCAGTGCCTTGCTGGGGAGGGGTCACCCGGGTCTAGCCCCTTTCATCTTGTCTTTCAGACATGCTGCCGCTGCAGAGCCAGAAAACGATGTATAAAGAAGTTCTCTGTGCAGAGGTTCCCAAAGATCTTGGTGCTCCGTATCCTTACCCCAGGGTGGGACCTGACTTTTTGGTGTGACTAATGACAAGGGACCAAAGGGGAGGGGAGCAGAGCAGGGAGAAAACAGCGTAGACTTCTTTGTCTGCCTTCCTGCTCCCCAGCACCAAGGACTCTCTTCCCACTTTTTGTCCTTGACTCGCGACAATCACAGACCTGAAGCGATTCTCAGAATCCAGGATACGAACCAGCAAGCTCACAACATTTGTGAATTTTCCACTAAGAGACCTGGACTTGAGAGAATTTGCTTCAGAAAACACCAGTGAGTATACTTCATCAGGAGGAAATCTGAAGATGCCAGAGTCAGGAAAGCTGGCAAATTGGGAAAAACTGGGAAGTAAGGAGCCCTTGAGAAAGGTCAACAGGTAAAGGTGCTGACCTGAGATCAATCCCCAAAACTCACCCAGAAGGAGAGAATCCTTCAGGCTTTCCCTCTGACCTACACACACACACACACACACACACACACAATGAGTAACTAAAATTAACTTTTCACTTTTTAAGTAGAAGCTATGGTTTCTTTAAGGGACAAAAAAGAGATAGGGAAATACAAGAGAGGAAGGGAAGAATGTGGGGCACGAATTCCTCCAGGGCTCGACACCTGTGTCTCCTCCTCAGACCACGCTGTTTACAACCTTTATGCTGTGTCCAATCACTCCGGAACCACCATGGGAGGCCATTATACAGCCTACTGCCGAAGCCCAGGAACGGGCGAATGGCACACTTTCAATGACTCCAGGTGAGAGCTGGGCATCAGACAGGGCTCCTACATGACTCCAGGTGAGAGCTGGGCATCAGACAGGGCTCCTAGACAGCAGACCACCTCATACGGCTTCAGTCTTGAACAGACAGAAAGTCGAGGCCAAACATCATACACACAAGTCTGCGCTGCCCTTTCTGGGGCTGTCAAAAATGGGCATGGTGGCTTACAACTGTAGCCAAGCGTCTGAGAGGTGAAGGCAGGAGGATCAGGAGTTCAAAGTTATCCTCAGCTGCATAACAAGCTTGAAGTCAGCCTGAGTTATATGAGACCCTGTCTCAAAATAAGAGGGTGGAGCTGAAGAAATAGCTCAGTGGTTAAGAGTGCTTACAGCTATTGCTGAGGACAGGAGTTCATTGCCGTTGGCCATCATGGGCACCTGCACTCAGTGCAATTACCCACACACATACGGCATATGCATATTTAAAAATAATAAAAATCTTGACAAAAAAACCTGAAAGGACAGAGGCAGAGCTTATGTTGGCATAGAGAAGCTGGCAACATTCTGCTCTGTGTCCCTGTGGCCTTCGTTGACAGGCTCTGACTTTTACCTGGTCTCTCCACAGTGTCACACCCATGTCCTCCAGCCAAGTGCGCACCAGCGACGCCTATTTGCTCTTTTATGAACTGGCCAGTCCACCCTCCCGTATGTAGCATTGCGGAGCTACAGCCCTTCCCTCTTCCCTGTGGCGGCCCCACGTCCTAAGTTTTTTAAAAATTCAGAAAAAAACCAACAACAACAAAATCCTGACAAGTAAGAGAAAAATAAAGTAAAATAAAGCTGCCGAGCAGAAGTTGGTACGGCCTGGTCGGGGTCTGGAGCAAGAAGCCAAGTGCCCCTGAGCCATGGCGCGTCAGGGAAGATGGACTCATCAGAGACGACAGCAGTGTTCCTCAGCTCCTCGGCTTCTCTTGTTTGCATTTTTAAGTTTGTGGTTTTTTCCTGTGTGTAATAAACAACAGCAGTCTGTGGGGAGAAGATCCTCCGGCCACCTGCTGCCCTCTCCTGCCCCACACCTTCTGGGAGGACAGCGCCCTTTGGAGCCTGCTGTGAGCATCGCTGCTGGATGGAGTTAGGAAGGAGCCTGCGCCAAATGCCCCCCTGGACCTACTCACCAGTCCAGAAAGGAAACACCCATGAGCCAAGAGCCTTCTTAACGCTGCTAAGTCCAGGGGTACAGATGAGGGGGACATCTTTGAAAAAAGCTGGTTTGGGTTTTCAAAAGCCCAACTTTAAGAAAGAAAGAAAAGAAAGAAAGAAGAAAGAAAGAAAGAAAAGAAGAAAGAGAAAGAAAGAAATTAACTGTAACAAACATGTTCCGACTGGAGATGCCGTCCTTCACACCTCTTCACAGCTGGGACATTGGGCTGTCCCTCCCTTTTTGTTTTTGTTGGGTTTTGGTTTGGGGGGTTGTTTTTTCTTTTTTTTCTTTTTCCTTCTCCAAATGCAACTTCCCTAATGCTAGCCCCCTGTGGTGTTAGGTGAGTGTCAGCCAGGCCCAAGCCTAGTCACAGTAGACCTGGGATCTAAGTTTTCTGTTTCAAAGTGTTTTTTTTTCTTTTATGTTTTGGATGGAATCTAGTTGCCTCCAAGATTTGTGCCTTATAACATTTGGGGACCAGGGGGTAACTTCCCCTTCCTGAGATATCCCTCAGCTGTTTCCCTTTATCCCAGTGCCATGTTCAAAGACTCATGGGGGAAATAAGGTGCTGCCTTTAGCCCCCGGCTTGTTGTGCATTGCAGTGAGGTTAAGCGGGAAATAGGTAAAGGATATTTCTTCAGATAGTGTATCTAGCTCTTCCTGCTGTCCACTCACCCGCCCCCGGTCTACTCCCCAGCTGTTTGAAGGACAGCCCAGGCCCCTTTTCGCTAGAGCTTCACCTTTAATTTATTTAATGCCCCTGTCCCCAAGCTTTCTGCCACCTGTCCCTTTCTCAGAGTCTCCTGGACAAAGGCCTTCTGGACTGAGCTGCTCAGGGACACCCATGCCACCCCTAACCCCCTCTTGGCATCAGTCTTTGGTCCTACCCTAGGAGCTAAAGCCTGGATGTCTGGGGCTGTCTCGTAGGATTCTTTCCGGTGGACTTATTTGGCCCTCAGTCATTAGGCAAAACTCCATGCTGTCCCAAGAGCCAAGCTATTCAGCACTGAGGTGTTTTGCACATGCCCACAGGTGGGACCAGATGATGTCCTCAGAACCTGGAGTGCTTGAGGCAGCCGAGAAAGATACCCTGAGTTTACCTGGCCTGACACCCTTCTCTAGGGAAGACTGTGAACTGAGCCCAAGGGCTGGTGTACACTTGTTTACTATGTAAGCAAGAGGCAAATGTCTGTTGTACAGTGGAGCCTTGTACAGAATAAATAGTAGCTTTGAGAAAGAAGCTGAGGGTGTGCCGGTCTTGATTTGGGAGGGGCTTAAATCTGGGACGCGCTCCAGCTTAGTGAGGGCCACACAGTTCACTTCTACTGGCCTCTGAACACTGTATGCTAGAAACTTAACACACCTGTTAGGTTTAAACTTTTCCTTTTTTTTGTTTTCTTGAGACAGTATTTCTCTGTATGGTTCTGGTCATCCTGGAACTGGCTCTGTATACCAGGCTGGCTTCAAACTCAAGAGTTGCGCCTGTTTCTGTCTCCCGAGTGCTGGGATTAAAGGCGTGCGTCACCACTGCCCAGCATTCGATTTTTTTTTTTTTTTGGTTTTTTGAGACAGGGTTTCTCTGTGGCTTTGGAGCCT
>LOEQ01004148.1:112274-129768 GCA_001685075.1 Bramus lutescens | reverse complement strand
AGAGAGAGAGAGAGAGAGAGAGAGAGGAGAAAGAGAGGAAAAGAAAATGACCAGAGAGAGGTCCAAGCAGTGCTGGTGACCATGTCCTAAACCAGTGGTTCTCTACCTTCCTAATGCTGTGACCCTTTAATATAGTTCCTCATGCTGTGGTGACTCCCAGCCATAAAATTATTTCATTGCTACTTCATACCTGTAGTTTTACTATTGTTGTGAATTGTAATGTAAACATCTGATATGTGATCCCAAAAGAGGTAGAGACCCACAGGTTGAGAAGCACTATCCTAAACAGAAGGCCTCTGGCTGGGTCATCAGAAGGATTGTTACTGGGTAAACAACAAGCCTAAAGGTTTCTATTTATTAGAAAATCAGATCTCTCTCCCTCTTTCCTCCCATCCTGGAGACAGGGTGACTCTCTGTGTAGCTCTGGCTGTCCTGGAACTCTCTCTGTAGACCAGGCTGGCCTCGAATGCAGAGATCCACCTGTCTCTAGGATTAAAGACCTGGCTGAAAATCAGATCTAACCAAGATCTCTTAATCTTCCCCTAAAATCAGCTCCCTCTGCCCAGGGCACGTAGTTCAGATCAATCCGGATAACCACTCTTGCTGGCTGTCATAGACAGTCTGCATTCTTTTTGGCCACTTTGCTCTTCTCTCTGTCCTCCCCACCACACACACACACACACACACACACACACACACACACACACACACTGAGAGATGGTTTTGGCGGTTTGATCCCCACTAAATCTTTCCATCTGCTCAGAGAGCAGTCTAATTCAGTAATTTCTCTGTTCTGTCACCTATACAGTAAAAACACTTGCTTGGAAAAAGCCTGCTGGGTGACCTGAGCCCAATCCCCAGTGGAAGAAGGGACCTGATTCCACAAATACATGTGAATGGACACACCCACGCACATACATTTGAAGGCCAGAGAGGATACAGGAGGGTGTCTTCTGTCACTTTCCACCTTACTTTGTTGTGTGTTGACTGGGTTCTCTGGTCAATGAGCTCCCGGGGTCTCTCCATCTCCAATCAGTGGGATGACAGGTGTACTCAGCCATGTCCAGCTTTCTATGGTGCTGGAGATTCAAAATGGGGTCTTCTTGCTTGCACATACAGTAAGTTCTCTGAGCCATCTCCCCAGGCCTAGCGTGCTTTTTCCCCCCAATCTGTGTCTTCAGCCTGCAGAGTAAACAGGTGTGGCTCCTGGAGATCACACTAGAGCTTCACACTCCCTGTGTCCATGATCAAACCTAGCAAACATGCCACACCTGCAGTGGCTGCAATTAAACAGCCAGTCAGGGCCAGTAACAGGGCTCAGTGGGGAAAGGTGCCTGCTACTAAATCTAATGACTTCACTCCCTGGGACCCACATAAAAGGAATGCATTGGCTCTCCCAGAAGTTGTCCTCTGACTTCTGTGTACCAACTGTGACTCATGACACACAACACGCACACCACCACCACACCAAATAGATAAATAAATATAATTTAAAAAATACTATTAAGAAAACAGCCAGGAAGTGGTGGTGAATCCCTTTAATCCCAGCACTCGGGAGGCAGAGGCAGGCAGATCTCTGTGAGTTCAGGGCCAGCCTGGTCTACAAAAGCTAGTTCCAGGACAGACTCCAAGCTACAGAGAAACCCTGTCTCGAAAAGTCAAAATAAATAAATAAAGAAGAAGAAAACAAAGCAACCAGCTTTCCACAGTCAGAAAAACTTTCTCAGAGTTAGCAGAGTCCCTGAAGGCAATTCCTATTTGCCTGGAAACAGACCCTTCCCTTGCCTGATATGAGACCCTACTACTTCAAAACCACTCTTTTTTTGTTGGTTTTGTTTGGTTGGTTGGTTTCTTGCTTGTTTTTGTTTGTTTGTTTGTTTTCAAGACAAGTTTCTCTGTGTAACAGCCCTGTCTGTCCTGGAACTGCCTCTTTAGACCAGGAGATCCTCCTGCCTCTGCGTCCTGAGTGCTGGCATTAAAGGCGTGGGCCACCCCTGTCCAGCCCAAAGCCACTTTAATGAGCCACAACCCTTGAACCAAGAATCCCAGCTATGGACAATGACAAAGACTCAGCTAACTTGGTGGAGGAAATTTAAGTTGCTCACCAGCGTGTTCTGGAGGACGGCAGGTAAACCAGCTCTGAAAAACCCCACATGTCTAGAGGTGCTGTCCTTGAAGAACTGAGCAGAGAAAATGCTACGGCAAGAACTGGAGCTCCCAGTGGGTACTCTAGCAGCCAGGGCTGTCTGCACTGGTGGAAGCCAGACTTGTCTTCTGCTTTGTAAGAGAAAGCCCAGCTGGACAGGAGTAAGACTTTCTTAGAGGTTATGGGGTATATATGCATGGGGGTTAAGGGACCTGATGAGACCAAGAGAAGGTGTCCAACTCAGAAGGCTGTTCTGTGTACTCTTTCATCTCCTCCACAAACATTCAGTAAGACAATAGGTTGATCTGGGTAGTGGTGGTGGTGGTGACACACATCTTTAATCTCAGCACTTCAGAGGCCTGGTCTACAGATCTAGCTCCAGGACAGTCAAAGCTAGACATAGAAACCCTGTCTTGAAAAACAAAACAAAACAAAACAAAAAAAGGTAAAGGTTGCTTGGCAAGGTTTTTAGAGTTGAAGGTTTTCTTTTTAATTTATTTAATTTTTTTTTTCGAGACAGGATTTCTCTGTGTCACTTTGGAGCCTGTCCTGGAACTCACTCTGTAGACCAGGCTGGCCTCAAACTCACAGAGATCCGCCTCTCTCTGCCTCCCGAGTGCTGGGATTAAAGGTGTGCACCACTACTGTCTGGTTTAATCTTATTTTTAAATTATGCAAATTAAGGTTAGAGTGTAGCTCAGTGGAAGAGCATTTGCCTGGCATGGGCAAACTCTTAGATTTCATCTCTAGCAGTGTGCGTGTGTGTGTGCAAGTGTGTGTGTGCGTGCACGCACACATGCATGCATGCTTTCTCTCAACACAAGGAAATTATAATGGGTCTGGGAATAGCTCAGTGGCAGAGTACTTGCCTGGTATGTAGAAGGTCCCAATTCAATTCAATCACCTGCACTGCATGGGGTAAAGACCTATGAAAAGGTAGATTTCTAAACCAAGCTTGTTGGCTCATACCTACAATCCCAGCACTCATGAAGCCGAGGCAGAAAAATCAACATGGATTGAAGCTAGCCTGGTGCCTCAAATATAGAAAAATAAAGAAAAAGGAGCCCTCGCCAAGGCTGGCTCTTCACCCCTGTCCTCTCCACTCAGCCCCCCCTTCCAGTAGCATGCAAGGTGCAGAGGGCACACACATACTAAAATGTAGAAGAATCCAGAGAGGAGAGAATGAGGCCACCTGCTCCTTCACAGTGGCACTCGGTCCACTGAGGAGCTGTCATGGACAAGGCCCACCCTCCCAAGCTGAATTTATGCACAAGAAGTTATGGTTGGAGGCTGGAGAGATGGCTCAGCGGTTAAGAATACTGGCTGCCCTTTCAGAAGACCCAGGTGCAATTCCCAACACCCACATGGCAGCTCGCAACTGTCTGTGACTCCAGTCCCAGGAGATATGACACTCTGACGCAAGCAAAAATACCGATAAAATGAAAAAGTCGTTTTAAAACGGACGCTATGGTTGACGTCAAGCGATGGCTGACAGGTCCATGGAATAGTACCAGCCTCCATCCCTTTGTGACTTCTGTAATGGGTGAGGGTCAATGCTGGGCAGCAGAAGAACACAGAGGAAACAGAAGGCTTGGAATGAAGTCAATAGCAACTATTCACAGAGCAGCTCCCACAGGACCTGCTTCCCTGCCCTAAAGCTGGGTCGTGTAGGGCTGGTGAGATGGTCAGTGATGGACAGCGCCGGCTGCTCTACCGGAAGGCCGGCTTCTATTCCCAGCCTCCACCTGCGAGCTCAGCCACTGGGTAACTCCAGTTCCAGGGATCCTGCATTCTTCTGGCCTCCGAGAATACAGCACACATGTAGTGCCCAAACATACATGAAGGCAAAATACTCATACATATAAAATAATCAACTAAAAGTTGTTTTAAGGATTAGAGAAATGGCTCAGAGGTTAACAGCACTGGCTGTTCTTCCAGAAGTCCTGAGTTCAGTTTCCAGCAACCACATATATATAATGAGATCTGGTGCCTCTTCTGACCTGCAGGTATACATTCAGGCAGAACACTATACATATAATAAATAAATCCTTTAAAATTTTGTTTTAAATCAGGTCATCTATATTTTCATATGAGTTTTTTAAGATTTATTTTTTTTTATTTATGTGTTTAGGTCCTTAGCCTGAATGCATGTATGTGCACCATGTACATGCCTGGCACCCAGGGAAGCCAGGAGAGGTGGATTAGATCCCTGGGGACTGGAGTTACAGACAGTTGTAAGCTACATCACAGTTGCCATGTAGGTGCTGGGAACTGAACCCAGATCTTTTGAAAAAACAGCAAATGCTCTTAAACACTGAGCCATCTCTCCAGACTCCTGACTTTTTCTTGATAAATACCAAAACAAAAACTTGTTTGAATACAGGTTAATTCCTCTCTCAATCAGGCAGAACCATTAACCCTAATGTTCATCTGGAAATAACAGGGTCCTGGCCCAGAGGCTTATTCCCATTACTGGAACCTGGAGGTCTTACTACCTCTTTAAAAAAAAAAATCTTTGTTTTGTGTATGAGTGTTTCCCTGCATGATGTCTTTATACCACATGCATGCAGTTCCCAAAAAATCCAGAAAATGGCATCATATCCCATGGGACTGGAGTTACAGTTGGCTGTGAGCAGCTCTGTAAGTGCAGGGAATTGAACTTTGGGTCCTCTGGAAGAGAAGCCAATGTTCTTAACAGCTGCACCATCTCATTAGCCCCTCTACTTCCTTTTTATCTCCTAAAAACCAGGGAGAAATCTGGAAGTGGTGCTGCACACATCTAATCTAAGCTTGTGGGAAGTAGAGGCAGAGGACCAGAAATTCCAGGTCAGCCTGGAGTACAGAAAACCCTGTGTCAAAAAAAAAAAACCAGCAAAACAAAAAATTTAAACCTGGGATTACCCTTGAACTCAAGGCAATCCCCTGCTTTAGTCTCCCAATTTAAATTGGCATGCTAGATTGAGGAGATGGTCTTTATGCCAATCTAAGGAAAATGATGTCAACTATCTCAAAACTCTAGTTTTCAAAACTGCAAGAAAGAGCCTTGGGAGTTTTAAAGTATGGTGGGTGACTCCACGCTTGACAGTCTTGCACCTGGGAAGAGTGTGTGTGTGTTTTAAAAAGATAGGCCTAATTTTGTAGGCATAAAAGAGCTTGCTAGAAAAAAAAAAGAAAAAAAAAGAGGTTGCAAGGGTTATCTATGTCTCTCTCTCTCTTTTGGTGTTTGTCTTGTTTGTTTTGTTGTTTATTTTTTTGAAACAGCTTCTCTGTGTAGCACTGGCTGTTCTGGAACTCACACTGTAAACAAGGCTGGCCTTTCAGTGAAAAGCAGGACTCTGACAGAGTAGAGGAAGGGAGGCTAGGAAGGTGACAGCTTTTTTTTTAATAATTAATTTATTTTTCTTTTATACACATTGGTGTTTTACCTGCAAGTATGTCTGCACGCATAAATCAGATCACCTGGAATAGTGTTATAGACAGCTGTGAGCTGCCATGTGGGTGCTGGGAATTGAACCTGTATCCTCTGGAAGAGCAGCCAGTGCTCTTAACCACTGAGCCATCTCTCCAGCCTGAGAGTTCTGTTTATGGTGCATCATGTCAAAGTCTATCAAGAGGAAGCTGAACCATTTTCCTTCAGGCCAGGCAGCCTGTGGCTGGCTTCAGATTCCCCTGGCCTGCATGGGCATTAGTTGAACACCATTATTAGCTCATGTTCTCGATTCTTCTACCTGGTGGCACGTCTCCGAACACGTCCTTGAAACATGAAGTCACTATGCACAAAAGCCACGAGGTCTGTGGTTGTGGAGGGAAGAGAAGCACTTGCTGTTGTTCTTTGCGGTTCCAGAAGTACAACAAGCCATTTCCCGCCACCGCAAACGACAGTAAAGCCCAGATAGGAAATAACTCTAAGCTGTGTGTTTCCAGAGAGCCAGCAATACGAGAAGAAAGGATTAACATCCTAGAGAGCAAGCCAGCTGCATCAGAACGTGCCCTTCATCTCAGTACTTGGGAGACAGTGGCAAGCAGATCGCTGTGAATTGGAGGTCAACCCCCTCTACATAGCAATTTCAGGCCAGCTAGAGCTAAATAGTAAGAACCTGTCTCAAATAAATAAATACATCTGCGGGGAGGGGTGAGATGGGATGGGAAATAAGTGAAAAATGCTATTTAAATAAAAGAAAAAAATCCTGGAGATTTGCCCTCTCTCTCATCTTCAGCCAGCAAATGTTAGAGGGAAATCAGTCATCCATGGTTTAGTCTTCCCCGTCCAGTCTGGGGCCAGCCTTGTCTCTGAGGTTGGAGTGTTGATGCATCTCCTCCTCCTACCTCTCTCTGTGCACCTATGTTTGCACACACTCAAGGGGCTGAGGCCTGGGGATGGCTCAGGGCTTAGCAGGCCAATCATTGGTGCTGGCCCTGTTGGGCCATTTGCAAAGCGAACCTGCAGGTACCGTTCTACAACGGGAAGCATAAATGTGCTCGCAAAGAACATGAAAGCGCCCCCATAAGTCCTCCTCATCTCAGAGGTACTCACTCTGGAGCCTGAGGCAGGAATTTTGGTACCAGCCTGGGTTAAACACACATGCATGTACATACACAAAATAAAGATGTGTATTTTCCCCCCTACTTAAAATGTACTTTCAAATTTTTAATTGTATTTTCCTTTTGAGAGAGGGTCTCACTATGTAGCCCTGGCTGGCCTGACACTATTGATCTTTTTGGCCTAGCCTCCTGAATGTTGGGATTACTGATCCCTCACTCAGCCCGACACTATCTGCAAATCTTAAGTGTGTGTTGATGTTATAAACTGTTCCTCAGACATTGTTGAAAACACTACTGATTTTTGAGTACTTTATTTTGTCCTTGTGACAGGGTCTCGCTCTATAACCCAGATTGGCTTCAAAAGAGGCAATCCTCCTGCCTTAGCCTTCCAAGTAAGTATTTCTGATAGGGTGTTGGCACCTCTACCCACTAAGCCATCTTACTAGCCCTCAAAACAAAAACAACAACAACAAAAATCTTGTTTGAGGCTACAGAGCAACTTCCAGGACAGCCAGGGCTACACAAAGAAACCCTGTCTTGAAACACCCGCCCCCCAATTTAAACTTGGCTTGGTGGCACTTGCCTGTAGCTTCAGCACTCTGGAAATGGAAGCTGGAGACTATGGAGTTCAAGGTCATCCTTGACTACACAAGAAATTTGATACAGTTTCAAAAAAGAAAGGGCAACCAAGATGCTCACAACCATCTATAACTCCAGTTCCAGGGGATCTAACACCTTCTTCTGACCTCTTCAGGTACCGAGTCTGTAGATGGTACACACACATATATTCAGGTAAAGCATACAGGGAACTCCAGGACAACCAGGGCTACCAAGTGAGACCCTGTCTCAAAATAATAACAATAAACAAATTTTTAGAATTATTTTAAAGAGTGTAAAAAAGCAAAACAAACTCAATTTCTGTTTGATTTTTCCCCATCAACCAATGAGTCTATGCTTATAGCTTATACATTAATGTTCATTACTATAAACTGAGACCCATGGTTTATACTGGAATATAGCCATTCATCCAATCCCATTGTATCATAATTCTATAGGTCTTGAATTCAAATTGAAATTTATCTCTCACACACACAGAGAGCACTCACCTCTCACTGGGGCAGCGGGCAGGTGGTGAGCTCTAAATCTGTTAAAAATCACTATTAGTGTTAATAAATTCGGTTTATATTGTGAATACTCTCACTAGTGATCATTTTCCTGTAAATGAGCAAAGATACTAGGGTTGTGACAGTTTTCGTAAGTAGCAGCTCACCGACTCTCCGATTTCCCTGAGCAGGACTGCCAGTCTCACGGCTGATCAGACATTCCCATGCCCACATCAGCAGTCTAGAACACTCCATGGACACTGAATTAACTATGCAAAGACTGCAGCTGATTGCTGCAGAGTCTGAAGGTATTTAAATTTTCATCATACCAAGCCTTGATGGACTGTAGGTGACCCTTCACCATGCCCACCTTAGTCTGGGAGAAAAACTTCCCCAGGTGATTTAGCAGAAGGATCCATCGTGCTAAGTAAGAGGTCAGGCTATCAATGGCCCAAACAAATGGCTGTGATTGGTCCAAACACTGGGCAGATACACAGTCTGCCCCGACCACCCAGTGAGTTGACTGCCAAAGGCCTTTGTCTCCTTACATGTGGCGCTCAGAGGACAACTTGGTTCTTTCACCATGTTGATTCCAGAAACTGAATTCAGGTCTTCAGGCTTGGCGGCAAGTTCCCCTAACCTACAATCTCCTCACCCCTACAGCCAGCTTGGCATGGTGGCTCAAGCTTGTAGCCTGGCCTCAGGAGGCCAGGTCAGAGCATCTCCATGGACTACACAGCAAGTTCCAGGCAAACATAGACTACAGAGGAAGAGCCGTTCTCAAAACACACAAAGAGAGAAAAGAAGGCAAGGAAGGAAGAAAGGAGGGGAGAAGAAAGGAAAATAAAAAGTAGGGGGAGAGAAAACTACATTCTGTCGGCGACTACAGAGCGCTTGCTCTTTTGACTGCCTAGTACTCTCCTCCCTGCCATCAACGCATTATTCTCCAAGGCCTCGGCCCAGGGGAAGCAGGAGAGGCTGCCAAGAAAAACTCAGTCCCATGTAGGAGACAAATGGCTAAAACAAGGCCACACCCTATATGTTGTTGGAGACTGCCTCCCTAGGGGAAAAAAAATAGATATTCCCAACCTCCACCATCTAAGGGAGAGAAGGGACTTTGGCGGGAAATGGAATCTTGGAAAGCAAGGCCTTCTTGGGTTCTGGCCCTCTGGGGCCTGACCTTATTTAATGGATTTAAAGTAGCTTCGGAATTGCTCTCTTCCTTAAAACCATGGTGTACACCCTGCTGCGGTTAATAATTTATCACAATTTACAAATCGTCTGTAATCCAGCCTGGTCCTCAGCTGTCTCCCTCCTCCCTCGCAGGATGCAGGATGCGGGAGGGCCAACAGCCCCTTGCACAGAGCCTGTTGCCTGCCACCCTCTAGACAGCACGCCCCGCATCCTGGGCACCCTACAGCTGGGCCTCAGAACGAGGCTAGATGGCGCTCTTCCAGGAAGCTGTCCTTGACCCACCCGGCTGTCATCAGCAGCTGTTTGACGCACGTGTTTGCTCCCCAGTGCTTGGCACACTTTACTATAACTGCTCATGTTCTTGCCTACCTCATTAGGAACCCGTGCTTCTCAAACACAGGGACTTTGTCTTCAGTGTCCCTAATGGAGTCCATTCCAAAGGCGCCAGGTATCAGAAAATAGAGAGAAGCAAGGACGCTGCCATGCCCTCTCCTTACCTAGAACCTTCTCTGTCACCCTATTTTGCCACAGTGCTTTGTCATCACTCAGGATAAAATGAAATCAGACACAGGAAGCCTGCGTTTCCAGAACTCTGAAATCCTGCAATTCCCGGCCTGAATCCTCCCATCTACTCCGTTAAACGAGGGAGCCATACAAATGAAAGACACCAGGGGGCGCGCTTGGGCCAAGAAGACATCAAGAAACTAGCACGCAAGGTCAAATTCCCGTTTTGTCACATAAATTCTGGCATTGCTCAAAAAACCTGCGGTGGCTTCCCATTGCCTAACTTATCTTGAAATCCAAGCTGTTTCCCCATAACCTAATCCTGATTCATCTGAATGTATCCTCTACCATGGTGAATTTCTAGCTAGCCATGTAACACACTCTTCATGGAATACTACCTATTCATCAAAGCTTGGTTGGTAGGATAGCCCAAAATTTCTGGTAAACATATAGTGAGAACAAATATAGGGTTGTTGTGACAATATAACCACAGGACAGGTCACCAAACCTCCTCATCTGCCTTCTAGCCAGATAGCTGCCTGAAAACTTTGGAACAGGGTCCCAGACCTTAACAAAACTGACTCCATGATGGAAGTGCCATTCAAACTGTAAAACTCAGCTTGAAGATAAAACCATCTCCCCAAAATAAGAACAAAGACCTATTCCATCAAAGTCCCCGTAGTTGTGGGAAAGTCTCTAAATACACTAATCTTGCTTTTTGGCTCCTGTGGTTCTGCTTCTGGCTAACCACTCTTGTGAACTGAAGCTTGTCAGTCCAGGACGTGGTTTTTGTGCTAAAAAGTTCACCCTGAAAAAGGTTTGGATCCTGAACACCCAGTGTAGCCACCAGCCGGCTAATAAAGACTTTGGCTTAAACCCTGGTCTGATCAGTCTTTTTTGGGGATGACCCACCACAAACTTCCTACACAGAACAGAAGCTGGCACTGAATAGCCTTGCTCTCTCTTTGGATTTTTGTCTGTTTGTTTTTAAGACAAGGGTCTCATTATGTTCTTTGACAGGCCTCCAACTCACAGAGATCCACCTGCTTTTGCCTCCCAAGCTCTTCATGGATTAAGGAGAGGCATGTACCACCATGCCAAGCCATTTTGTTTTTGAGACAGGTTCTCCTGTAGCCCAGACTTGACTGGAAATCCTGATCTTCCTGCCTCTGCCTCCCACGTGCTGAGGGATTACAAGCATATATGATCCTGCCTGGCTTCCTTCCCCCCTTGCCTCTCTTTGTTGGTACCATTTCCCCTGCCTGGAATGGCCAGCCCTTGCTTTTTTTGTTGTTTTTTTTTCTTTTTTTTTTTGAGACAGATCTTGTTATGTAGACTAGGCTGACATCCGTCTTGCGTCTTGCAGCAACACAGCGATCCTTTCTGTTTCTCAAGGACCGGACTACAGGTGGACACCACCACACCCCACTGTCCTTCTGCAGTTCTGCAGTCACCCTTTCATTGACACCTCCGGGGTTTCCAGAAAGACTTTCCTGACTGGGGGAGGCCTGTGGACAAGGCTCTGACACTCCTTGTGCTAAGCCCTTGTTCCAACTCCTCAGTTCCAAAGGGCTCAGCCTTTGGTTCAGCTCTCCTCTTCCCTGCTGGGGTTCAGAGGAGCTAGATAAACCTTCCTTCAACACTGCTTGCTGGGACTGTAGCTCAATGACAGAGTGCTCACCCAGTGTGCACGAAATCCTGACTTGGATCCACAGAATTGCATCAGACAGGCAAGGTGGCAAGTGCCTATAAAACCAGGGTATCAGGGCTGGAAGGCCAGAAGTTCAAAGTCATCCTTGGCTACGCCTGGAGTTCAAGGTCAACCTAAAATACAACAAGACCCTGCCTCAAAAAAAGAAGCTAGGTGGCTCAGGTCTTTAATCCCAGCATTCCAGAGACAGAGGCAGGGAGATCTCTCTGAACCTGAGGGCAGCCTGGTCTACAGGGTGAGTTCCAGGACAGCCAGGGCTACACAGAGAAACCCTGCCTACAAAACAAAACAAAAACACCCAAACAAACAGACAAAATTTTTGTTTTTCAGTTTCTTAGGCTAATTTAGAAGTTGTGACAGATAACAGAAATGTTGAGGCTGTAGCTGAAGGGCTGTCCCTGTCCTCCCTGCATGTGTTCTCTCACTCAACTTCGGATCTGTGCCTTCTCCTCCTGGATGACAGGACCAATTACTAAATATCTTTATGACAAGGGAACAAAACCGCTCCAAGCAGAGGTGGGCTTCCCAGGAAGGTCACCTCTGTCCCATGAAGATCAAAGACTATGAAGGCCAGACTATACCCCAAGCACAGGTGACCATCTCATGGGACCCAGACCGCTTCCTTCAATCAACTGTGAGAGGCCACCTTCTCCAGACTCCCCATCCTCCCACACACTGAAGCAGCACTCAGATCACAACCTACCAAGCCACTGGCCTAATGAAGACCACCTGCTCAGGCAGCCATCTACCCCGGGTTATTATTTCCTTTTCCTGAAAAAATCAAAGTCCCTGTCAGACCTTAGAGAAATGCAGCACTTTCAGATGTGGCCACCTTAACTAAAGCCTCTTTTCTCTCTGTCCTTCACCATTTTTCTTTTCCTTCCTTCCTTCCTTCTTTCTGTGAGAGTGGAAGGTTGACACAGGGTTTTACTGTGCAGCCCAGACTAATCCCTAATGAGAAGTCATCCTCCTGCCTCAGCCTCCCAAAGGTGGGGATTAGACACATACCACCACACCCAGCAACACTCAGCACTTAGTCCATATATTGGAAGAGTTAATGTGTTCACTCTGTTGGTAGCTGCAGAGTGGGGTTTTTGCTAGAAAACTCTAGTAATATATTTAGCACCATTGAAATATTCACTTTGAAATGGTTAAATAATTTTATATTGTCCATTTTTATTTTGAGACAGGGTCTCGGTATCCTAGGTTTACTCCAAATGCACTTTGTCAGCTGAGGATGACTTTGAACTTCCTGCCCCTCTTGTGTCTGACTACCTTCTAGGTTCGGGGATTACACGTAGGAGCTTTCATTACATGTACTTTAACACTGATCCTATGTTACTTTAGGTCATGTAACTCTTGTTGTTTGAGACAAGGTCTTGAAATCTTGCCCAGGGTAGTTTCAACTCCTCACACCTCAGCCTCCCAAGTACCAGGAAAGATATGCCACCCATGCGCATAGTTTCCTCTGAATGCTGAACCCCCTCCCCCTTCCCCCCAAGTGTAGTCTTTGCTGTTCTGAAATTCGATCTGTAGACTAGAATGGCCTGGAACTCACAGATCTGCCTGTCTCTGCCTACCGAGTGCCAGATTAAAGGTGTGTGCCACCACTGCCTGGTTAAAAGTTGTTTGGTTTTTGTTTGTTCGTTTGAACTTAAGGTCTCACTCACTATGTAAGTCCAGCTGGCCTCAAACACAGGATCCTACTATCTCCGCTTACTAAACGCTGGGACTACAGGCCTAATCAAGCGAGCTCCAGCGGCATCCACCTTTCTGTGGTCACTTTCTGTTGTAAAGATCACTATAAACATGGGTCACCACTGTGGCCCTTTAGTGGAAGTCCTAAGCTGTAAAGTCCCATGTAAATAGAGGTAGCACAGCTTCTCTCCTTTGGAGCCCTGTCTGCTCTCCTTGCGGCAGTAAATGGGTAGGAAGCTGGTCTCAAGGCCATCAGTCCATTCACAGTGTTTGAGACCTCACCACTTCCAGTGGGACAGGCACACGCAAGAAAGTGGCAGCTTTTGAGTTAGTTTGGATCCAAATCCCGTGAGCTCTACTTTTGGAGTTTTCTTGATGGCCCAAGCCATCAGGGTATGTAGTCTGGAAAGGCTGCAGGTTGACCTTAACTATCTCCTTTCTTCTCTCCACTATCTTAAGATCCCAGCCTCGTCCTGTCCCCTTCTGGAAAGCCTTAAGGTGGGTGTACCCGGGTCCTTCCGAGAACACAGTGACCAGTAGACCCGGAACGTGGTGCCTTCCGATTTCCCATATGCTCTCCAACAGTCGCCTTCGGGACTTCGCAAAGTCAAACTTGAGCAGCCCTCTGGGGACATTCCTCCCCCTGGGTGGTGGTATTTGGGAAAGCGGATGTGAAACTCCCAGAGGGGGTAGGTGTAAACTCCCAGCATCCGGCCTAGGCCCTAGTATCCTTCCCTGCACACCCCCCAGATCTATGATGGGGATAGGGAAGTGGGATGAAGGTGTGAGCCCAGAGGCCGCAGACCTAAGACCTCACCAGCAACAGGCCGCGGACCTAAGACTCCACCGCCGACAGGACTTGCTCCGCACGGAGCTGCAGATAGCCCGGACCCGCCCCGCCCGCGGGGTCCCGTCCAGCCGCACCGCACCTCCGTTCTCCCCCGGGATCTGCCCCCGCCCTTCGCAGAGGGGGTGATCGGACCGACTGAATCATTGCCGAGGGAAAGACTCTGAGACCGGATTCGGGGTTTCCGGAGAGTCCCATGGTCCCCCCTCCCAACTCGACCGAACCGCCTGAGCATTTTTGGTAATGTTTGGGTTTGTGAGCACGGCCGGATGCCCCGCCTCTCCCTCGGCACCCCCTGGGCCGGATCTTAGAGCCCCGGGCTGCTGCAGCGCCTTCCCGCCTCGGCTGCTTCTGTGAAAATGAGACGCTAGGTGCTGCGAAGCGGGCAGGTGAACTGTTCACGAGGACAGACCCCCTAGGGTCAGAGCGAACAAGAGGGCCGGTCTAAGGTCTAAGTATTCACAAGGGCTGGGAGCAAGGCTAGAAGGGCCGTGACCTCTGTCAACAAACCCCATCCACCAACTCCTTGTTGGTTTTAAGGGTTCCTAGTTTCTAGGAAGTATCTGATTCGTTCACATTCACCACCACCCCGCCTCCCCAACACTACCGCAAGGAAGGGGCCAAGAGAAGAAGCCCGAAGCTCCCAGGGGAGACCTGGAATGTTGGGATCCTGGGAACAGACCCAGAAGTCCATGGGAAAGCCAGGCGATGGGAATCCCACCATCTAGCCCCCTCCCCAGGATGAACCACCGGATGCTGCAGACCCCAGTTCCCCAACAGCGGGGTTTGTGTCTGTGGAAGCCCCCACCCTAGCCTAAGCCAGGGGCAACCCTAAGGTTCAGTAGGCCAGCTGTGACGCCGATGCCCCTCCTCCACCCTGCTCCGACATAATCCTCCTCTTTGTGTCATTCACCCCCACTCCCTGGCTTCCCCTTCTCCGACCCCTGCACAATAGAGTCTTTGCCGCCTCCAGGGTAGAGATGAACTCACGGCTTTTCCAAGCTTAAAAATAGCTCCTCCCATCCCCCCAAGCCACCCTCCCCTCTCCCATGTTGCTGCTGGTGTGCACCCCAAAACAACCCACACCTCCTTCCTCCTGCCCTGGGTCAGGTGCGAAGGACATGAGTGAGACTTCGTGTCCGGCCGAGTGTAGACTGCTTCCCTCCATTCAGTTTCTTCCTCCATATCTTCCACCCACCCCCTAGCATCCGGTTTCCTGGCTTGATGATGTACTCAACAGCAATTGACCCCTACCCTCCACCCACCCTGGTTTTAACTCTGCTGTGTCCTCCCCGAGTGGATCCCCCTACTCTGCAAAGGCTCCTGCCACCCCTCCTGGACCCTGTCTTCTGGCCAGACCAGAGAGGGGGTTCCCCAGCCTCTATAGAGGCCAACATTGCTGCCTACCCCCAATCTCCTCATCACAGCTGCAAGCAAGTCTTCATCCATTTCCTTCCTCCGCCCAGCCCACCCTTCCCAGCAAGGAGGTGGGGCATCCTTCTCTTTTTACCTCCACTTTAATGCTCTTCCTCACTTTAATAAGGAATGGAAAGCCCCAACCGCAAGCACCAGAGACTGTAGCTGGCGGGACATAGGATGGGGACCACTCCCTATCCAGCCTGTGGGCCTCACTGTGGTTAGTATACGGCCCCTTCATAAAAACCATCACTAAGCTGTGTGTTCCCTGACCTTTCCCTACCAGCCTGAGGCCACTGGTAGCTGCTTCTTCTCCTCCTCCTTTCATCTTAAAAAGAACTATTCTTTTTCTTCTTTTTTAATCTTAAAATACATCTTATTGAGCTCTTTTTGATAAAACAGGTACTGGTAAGGCAAGATAAGTGTTAAGTTAATGTCTTGTGGGGCAGAGGTGGGGTGCACTCTCCCAGTGCTCTTTCCAAACGACTCGAACTCAGGCTCTGAGTCTGGGAGTAGTGGACTACAGCTCAGGTGACTACAGCCTGCTAATGATGCCTACCTGGAGTATAAATGTGCTGGTCTTGGGGGTTTGTTCTTTTTGTTTTCCCTAATAAGCTGACAGCTGCTGGCATCTGAGTCACCGGAAAGACCACAGTTCTCAGGATCTGCCCAACTTCGGATAGAGATCATCCTTTGTGGCCCTAAAGTCCACAGCAAGCCGAAGAAAGGGCTTTGTGCACTTGACACAGAGTGAAGAAGCAAGTGTAGGCACACCCTAGGCATTGCCGCCATCTCAATAACTTAGGGGAGATTCGACCGTAGGCTTCTTGTCCTCAGATTAGTTCAGATTAGAGGTGAAGGGATGCCTGTCCCTGTGTGGTCCTCTAGCTCTTCTTTGCCAATGTTAAGACACCAGTGGGTGTCTTCAAGCCCCTCACCGGAAATGAGACACAGAAACAATGATGAGAGTTCTGGACTGCTAATCTCTCCAAACTGTTACTACATAGTCTGGCCACAGGGGCCAGGCTTCTTAAAGTACAGTGTGTTTGTTTGCTTTGGTCATATGCACCTGGAAGGGACGGGATGTCACCCTGGCCTCTAATCTTATTTCCCTTCCATTGCATAAATGACTCCTTCAACCCCCATCTGGCATCAATCGAAGAGGAAGAATTCAGAATTGACTGTCCTTGGTGGTTAGCTGGCTTTGTTTCCAGGCTGCCAGAGATGAGAGTTTTAAGTTAACGGTATTAAATGAAGACTCAGGGTGGGTGGAGGTGGGGGGTGCAGCACTTGGCCTGCCTATTCAGACAGCATCCTTTAGCCATTTCTGCAGAGAAACAGGCCAACCTTCCTATTTCGCTTTGGGCCAGGGGCCAGTGCCCATCACCTACCTCACTCTGGAGGGTAGAGGAGGCAGGACCCTTTTATTCTCTCCCCTCAAGGGCCTACGCCAGCCGCCCTGCAGGCTTGGCATGGCTCTGGCTGGAGACTAATGGACAGGGAGGAGGGGTCAATGAGACTCTGAGAGATGAGGTTGATGTGGTTTGCCAGTCATCTCTGAGTCATCAGAACGCAACCTAGAGCATTCTCTCATGTCACCTGGCCATCTCTGGTGTTGTGTTTGCTGCCTCACCCCTTTCTCTGGGGCAGCAGCAGAAACGCTGCTGCCTGCAGGGTGACAGACCACTACCCTAAGTCCGGACCCCTCTGATTCCCCAGTGAGAATCTCAGCAGGCGTGAAACCCTTCCTGAAGCGATGGTGCTGGGGTCTTTTTGAGCCTTAGCTCTAGAGTTCTGAAGACCCAGGGAGAAGTTGGGGTTTGGAAAGGGGAGGATAGGGTTGGTTCCTGGCCTCTTGGTGGGTGGGAGACTGTTTGCAGGCATCTAAAGAGATGGATCTGACTCCTCCAGCCACTGAGCCACGATCAGGAGTGTGAGGGAGCTGAGGAGTGGGTACCACAGTTGGGGGGGGGCGCTTTCAAGCATTAGGAGGAGCAATAGGTTTCTGGGAGATCAAGTTAGGGATTTGCACATCCATTAATACTAACCTTTCCTCATTCAGGTGAGGGGAAACTGAGCCGGAGACAAGGAAGGCATTAAGAGGGTTGGAGTAGAATTATCTAGGCCTGGATGTTGACCATGGGCTTGTGAATTTAGCCCCCTCCTCCCTTCTCTAGCATAAGAGGGACTAGGAGGAACTTGAATATGAAAGGACAGCGTAAGTAAAAGGCACCTTTTCCAACTCCCCTGCCCCCTTAACAGCACCTCTAGGTCTGTGGGACCTGGCACAGTTCTTCCTCCCAAGCTGCCAGGATAGCGAAGACTCTGGAGTA
>LOEQ01004148.1:93903-104057 GCA_001685075.1 Bramus lutescens | reverse complement strand
CTCTTTCAGGGATTTTGGGGATATTTTTCCTTTAGGCAGAAGTCAGGGCTTGGTGGTAATCCTTCAGTCTGTGAGTAAGGAAGCTCAGCACTGTTGTTTACTGAGCCTGAGCTTCCTGACTCCTCAGTGGATAATGGGAGACTGAAAGAGAAGCGATGGGATAGAGAGGAGGTCTACTGGGATGGGGATTAAGCTCATAGGTAGGTTAGTACCAAATTTCTACATGCAAGTTTATGGGCCCAGATCCCAGGAGAGTCTAAGTGGGAGAATGGTACTTAAGAGACAAAAACCCGGCCTGGCAAGAGCTATTGGAGTATGTGTGCATCTGTAAGTGTGTGTGTGTGTTTGTACATACATACAAATATATATATATATGGTTTTGTCTGTAAATTTGCAAATTGTTTCCTATATATATTATGTGTTAGAGAAAAATAAAGTGTTATTGTCCCAAAAGCTTGATGCGCTTCCCATTCATCATGGATGACAGACCTGGAGCTTCTAGAATCATAGGTATCCTCACAGAAGTGACAGGCTCTCAGAAGACTGTCCCCTTTACCTCTAGAGCACCCAGAGCTGAGCAGCATGCTGCTCAGTGCTAACTGACAGCTATGCCCCTGTTGTGTACCCATCATCTGTACCACTGCCATTGTTCTCAAAGCTGCCCTGGGTATTAACCCCCAGCCCCAGATGAGACAACTCAATCAAGTGTGCTACAACAAAAGAAATTTTATTTAAAAATATTTTTTACAGACATGGGTGTTTGAAAAAGCTCTTTAGTTAACTGTATGGAAATGAAAAAAAAATTAATAAATAACATTAGTTATATAACAGACCTCTAATTAGTATAACAGACCTCTATACATCAGTACACTGGCAAAACAACATGGACTTGAGAAAACGAGTCTTAAAGCTCCGCTACTCTGCAGGAGTATTTACCTCTGTCTGCTCTTTAGAGGAGAATGATTAAATACTGCTAATAGAAATCTTTTTATATTAATGACATTTAAAAAATAGTTCACGAGAATCTCACCTAAGTGTGTTTTGTTTTCTTAACACTGATATACAAATTGGGACTCTATTCTGGGGAAAATATTAAGTTCTCTCTTGCCCCACCCAAGTCAAGAATTTTAAAATCTTGACTGAGGAGGACCTTAAAAAGAACTGTTTCTATCCCCCACTCTTTGTTAGCTACAGGCAGGGGAGAAACGGGAAAAAAGAGGGTAAGAAAACTGAAACCTCTGACGGTATGAATGACAGGCTTCTGGGTTCCATGGCCTTTCCCTGGGGGCAAGCAGACCCTGAAGGGTACCAGCCACTTAATGCTTTAAGGTAGAAGTCTTCAAATGAAAGGAAAGCCAAGTCTGAGGAGAGGCAGGAGGTTGAAGCTGGCTCAAGATCCAGCAAAACGAAAAGACAACAAATGACCCATCTCCCCTTCCAGGAGAGGCTCCATGCGGCGGGGAACTCTTCCAGGAGGCTGCGGGAGCAGGACATCAGGAGCAGTGGAGCACTAACTGCTGCCTGGAACCAACCAAGCGATGCTAGATAAAATGCTGCTCTTTTCTAAAGAAGCCTCATGGTAGAGAAAGGAGACTATAGGCACCCATGTGCCACCTCTCCAGCCAGATATCCTTGTCCCCAAGACTCTAGGGCTAAAGAGATTCCAGGTAGAGGAGCTCAGACTCTGGTATTTCCATATTAAGTCCTAAAATGCAGCCTGGGATACAGCGCTGCCTTAGAAAGGCACAAAACATTTGGTTTTTTTTTTTTCAGTGTGCTAAAAATTGTTTTGTTTTGAATAAAGGAAAAAGATATATAAGGTCAAAAATACCAAGTCAGCACAGCCAGAAAGCAGACAGAGCAGGCACCTCACAGCTGCCATGCCCAGTGTGGGGAAGGAGCAACAGCAACCACACGCCCTACTTCTGGGCCTATGTGGGAAGGCAGTGTGAGCCTGAGGAGCTGTACACAGCATTCATTGTGCAATCCTCTTCTCTGGCTTCCATTCTGTTTTAGAGGGAAGAAAACTTGGAGGCAATGTGGAGGTTTGCCTCTCACATTCAGTTGTGGGACTGAATCAGGACTGCAGAGCCAGGTGCTCGCAACTCTTGGTTGATTTGTTCAGCTGCCAGATTAGTAGATCTGAGGCTGGCGCTCAGCCTAGGCTCTGTACAACACAAGGAATGGTCAGCCACATTTTTCTCAAGCACTAAAACAGGGAAGAGGCTGTAAAATCCCTGCGCAGCTGTTGGCTAGCAGCTGGCCCTTCCCCATGGTGCTCCTCATCAGGCACAAAACAATGTGTAGGCTCTCCCTTTCCTTATTTCTCTATTTCTTAAGTCTTGTGCTCCTCACTAGAACCAAGAAATACTGGTACTTTCCCTTGCAAGCATCCCAGATTTCCTGGGGCACTGAAGGCACATGGCACTACTATCCCTCTACTCCTTCATTCATAGACATCAAATGAGCACTCTGCTCTCACCCTTCCCATAAGCCTCAACGCCTATCTTTGGATTAGTAGGTTACTTCTGTGTATACCAAATGACTTGAATATTTAGAAGTTAAAAGCAGGGTAGTATGTGAGATATGCCTTAAAATGCAGGGCAGGCTCTAAGATGGGAGTCCAAAGATCCAGGTAAGCAGAAGCATAGCTTTACTCCCTTCACCCCACCCCTAAAAGAAAAATACTCCTCATTCTGATGTTGATCTTAAAAAAAAAGAAAGAAAGAAAAATACCTCAAGCAAACAAAACCCACCACACTTATTACAGAACTAGAGAAAAAGCAATCAGACAGGGAAGATACAGGTAGCTTGTCTAAGAAGCTCACAGAACAAGCTCTATTTGACATTGAAAATATCTATATCCTGGCAAATATCCCAAGGTTCCTAGGAAAGCAGTGTTAAGTACATCACTGCAGGCTCCCTCACAGAAAGAGAAACAAGGAGGATGGAAATGCAAGAGACTGGTCAAGAGCCCACAGAATGAACAGGTAGGTATTCAGCACTAAAACCAGAAGAGAGCCAAGCCTAAAGGTAGTAGCTACAGTGGAAGTGGGATCTGCACTCTATGTAACATTGAAGACGACTCAAAGTTGCGCGGAGGCTAAGAAATGCTACCCAAGAACAGACTAGAACGGCCTCATGAGTGGGGAAAGCAATCTTGGGTGCCAAGACTCTAAGGAGAGCAAAAGGAAGAAATGAAGAAGCAAAGATGATAGTGACTCTGGGTAAGTTACAAATAGGTACTTCCAGCTGGGCGGTGGTACACGCCTTTAATCCCAGCACTACAGAGGCAGATCTCTGAGTTCAAGGCCAGCCTGATCTCCAGAGCGAGTTCCAGGACATACAGGGCTACACAGAGGAACCCTATCCTCAAAAGGCCAGAAGGGGGGGGGTTGATTTCTTCAACTTCACCTTTCCAGATGAACAGCAGAACAGAAACTGTGCTTCCAGCATGGAAGTCCCTTTGCAGATTTCTTCTTGGAGGCTCTCAATCTGCCATAATCTCTCTGTTCTTCCTGTAAGGCCCAGTGTGGGTATGAACCCTCAAATCAACACTCACTGAGTGTATTCTTTCTTAAGAACATAACTTAAGTATTACTGTCTTCTGCTCCTTGCTTGCAGATACTTCATGTTCCTGCCTCCATGACCTTCCCAAAATTAAAGATTGCACCTTCAAACTACCAGACATAAAGGAAACTACAGCGGGAGAACCAGAAGGGTCACTGGCAGGGAAACTATTCCATTAGGAATTCCCACTTGAGGAGAGTACCTCCACTCATGCACCATACGGTGTCGCTGTTTTCCCAGTTGCTGGAAATGAAGAGAAACTATTCTTCATGAACAGGCAAGACACTCAAGAGTCCAGTCGCCTCGTCACCTTGCAATGTATCTGAGGCTGGTCTAAAAATCCCTAATGCTACTTCCACCTCCCAAGAGCTGAAAGACAGGCTCGCTCCATGAGTTCCAGCTTGGTGAACAGATACCCTCAGGAGATACAGCTCAGCACAGACTCCTCAGGGTGCCTGTTCTGACCCATGGAATCAATAGGTTTAAATTTCTCTTGTTCTTTCCAAGAATTATTGAATGTTTCTAAAGAACCACATTCATTGTAAGAAGATCAAGTGAACTAAAATCAAGGGTACCTATTTTGGGGTCATGTATACTAATATGCTGTGAAGTATAGGTAGGGACTAAGTCTAAGTTTTCTAGCCAGGAATATACAAGAACCAAGTATCCCATGGATCAAATGGCTGTGTGTATTCCTACAGAAGGACTGCCCATGTGTGTCTGAGATTACAGTTGACTCCAGATGCTTTGTGTAGTGCTAGAGTACTTCTGTTGAATTTTGAAGCTTCAAGTGCCAGATGATAACATCAGCTCTGATACCTTTAATAAGCTGCCCACACTAGGAAGGTTTATGAGGACAGAATCCAGGCTCAGTTCCTGACCAGCTCCTGAGAATCGGGGCCTCACCCTTTCCCAACCCTTCCACCTATCCTAAGACAGAATTATGACACAGATTGCTAAAGAATAGAAAAGATATCCCAAATTGTACGGGAGATAGTGACAGGTCCCAGAAGGGTAAAAACAAAAACCTTTCCAACAAGAAGGACCTGGGACAAAAGCAGCTCAGTGAAAAGATAAAGAAGGCACTGGATTGGAAAGTAGACTGCAGCAAAAGCTTTACTTAAGCATTTAGTGCTCTACTGTGCAACTATCAGTCAGTGGATCCTCAATCCACTGAAGAGATTATGAAATTTGTAACAAAAAAGGATAATCCATGAGGTATACACAACAGAATCTCCCAAATATTATCAAGGCTACAGAAAGACAACTGGGGTTAATGGGAAAGTCTTGGGCTAATTTTAAGCAAGACAGCACTTTTAAGGACAAATAACTCTATATAAAAGAGTTGTGAATAAACACATGTATGGTCAAATGCAAAAAGAGTTAAGGACAGTCAGTCCATGCTTAACTTCCCAACACCAGTAAACCACCATGAGGTGGCAGGGAAGAACATATAGCTGACATTTCTGACACACAGTAATCACTCCAATATTTGTAGAAATTAGAAAACGGTTATAGCCAGGGCAGTGGTTAGAATAATCTATTTAGTAGAGTGATTATTCTAGAGTCAGAAAGGCCACTGGGAAGAAGGAAAGTCTGAGAAGGCCTGCAGCCTTCTGATTCTCATGATGTGAGGTAGAACATTCAGCATTAACACCATGGCTGATCATCACAGAAAGACTAAATCCTGTTAATGGTGCCATAAAATGAATACACAGCTGATTCCTGGTTTGGTCTGCAAGAAAGTTATATCACAAAAATTAACTTGTAAGATTGCTACTTGAACCATAAAACACATTTTCTTTCTCACAGAGGAAATAAATATTTTAAATATGAAGAACAGTGACTCTTATCCATCCCATACCCCTCCTCAGTTTAAAAATACCAAAACCCACAGAACAGCTGAAGGATGCCAGTACTACTATGGCAGTACTAAGTTGTCCAGTGAAAGGTATGTCTGAGAATTGAAAGAGAAAGACAAAATGGCAGAGTATGCAGGGAGGGGCTGGAGGAGGAAGAGGGGAAGAAGTGAAAGAAAATGGTCAGCCAGAAAATGGTCAGCCAGGATCAATTCACTGCTTAAATAAATACTAACATACAAAGGCTGAGGTCAAGAGCTGCCCAGTCTGCTAACTAGGAGGTATGTTTCAGAACCCACGGGGTTTTAAAAACATTTTAAGAACTTTTCACTTTAGAAGAACAGTGGGAAGGCAGTTAGAAGAGTCTAGTCCTGGAATTGAACTAGAAAAGTCTTGCCTTGAGTCCTGGCGAGACAGTGATCCATCAATGAAGTGGCATGCAAAGCAAATTAGAAAGACACAGAGAAAGCAATGGTCTCTGTTGAATAAAATAGCCTAATGAGGGTGAGGAATAGGAAAATGTTAAAGCTGTTTTCTTAATTGTAACATAGAGCAGAAAAAGAGGATGGGCTTGCCAAAAATAGCAAAACCCAAACTAGATTATTTATGAAAGAGCAATTTTAGGTAAACTCAGAGGAAGAGCCAAGGAATTAAAACTTACTATCCAAATGGAAAAAGAAGAATGGGTTATTGGTGCGTTCAAAAGAAAAATTCAATTTTGGAGACTATTTTCAAAATGAGTGGCATGAAACCTTCCTAAGGCTACCTAATAATATCAGGCATAGCCCCCAGCATGTCCTGGGGCCAAAGGAAAGGCCTACATATGGTCTCAATCCTTGATGCCTACAGATACACATCTGATAAACCAATACCCAAGCTAATCAAACATGTGCCTGTCCATCATAGTGACCAAATGCCCACTCACCCCCATTCAACACCCCTTTCAGAGCTCACAAGGGCACTCAACTGAGGACAGGACAAAACTGTCATTTCCCTAGGTAGTATGGGCAGTAACTGCCACAGATCTGGTTTTTGTTTTCTTTTGGAGGCAGGGTTTCATGTAGCCCAAGCTAGCTTCAAACTTGCTATGTAGGCAAGAGTGGCCCTGAACTTCTAATGCTCTGTCTTCAGCTCCTGAGTGCTAGGGACTGGAGGTGTGCCTCAGCACCATTTGTTCTGCGCAGTGTGGGACTGAACCGTGGCTTTGTGAATGCTAGACAACTCTACCAACTGAGCTATATCCTTAGTGCTCCACAGAAGACTTGGATACACAGAAAAGGCAGAAGGTACATAGCCAATGATTTATTTTCTTGATAGATCTTCACATAGTGGGTAATATCTGCAAGGAAAGAAATACTACAATACAGACAGACTAGGCCTGTAACCTTTTCTAAGTTCTCTGTTGAGGCCTTCAAATTTTTGTTTTTTATACTTTAAAAAAATATTTAATTTTATGTTTATGTTTTATCTGCATGTATGTATGCACACCATGTATGTGCCTAAAGCCCACAGAGGTCAGAAGAGGACACCAGATCCCTCTAGATCTGGAGTTACAAATGGTTGTGAGCTGCCACATGGGTGCTCGGAACAAACCTGTGTCCTTTACAAGAACAGCTACTCTTAACCCATGAGCCATCTATTCAAGCCCCATTGTTTGTTTTGAAACAGTGGTTCGAGCAGCTTTGAGCTGGTACTGAACTCCTGATCATCTTGCCACCATCTCCCAAGTACTGAGAGTAGAGGCACATGTTACCAAGCCTGGCTTACACTTTCAATGGTCAAAGGAACACAAAATTGGAGCTTTTTTGAGGGGGATGATAAGCTATAAGCTATTGTTTCCTACTTACCGCTATGTAGAGGACATACTGGCAAATCCATATAAAGTACTGTAATAGTATAGCAGTCTGCCCTGGGAACACAAATAGCTCTGAGGCAAGTGGATAAAACCTGAAGACTTTGAAGCATCCAGAAACCAAGAGAGTTAAAAAGGTTTTAGTTGCAAAGATGTTAAGACTAGAAAGTGTAATCTTAGTGGGCCAATTCTGTCTGAACATAAAGGATAGAGTGGATTCATGCAAAAAACAATTTGCATGTGACAGGAGAAAGGACAATGCTGCCAGGGAAGTCAGCAAGACTCCAGGCAGAGAGCTAACTAAACCCAAGGGGTTGTAACAGTGATTGGGAAGCAGGTCTCCAAACTGACTCCAAATCTAGATAAACTTGAAAATACAGAAACTATTATAATATCCCAAACCGTCTTTGACTGAAAGATTTCAATGAATGATGTGAACACTGTGGATGATACAGTGATTATATGTAGGACCCAATATAAGGGCAAGGAAGGAGAAAGAGAAACCATTACCAAAGCCCTAGGCACATGAACAACCAAGTCACTGGGTGGTACCAATGAAGGAAAGGCGCTAGTCATTAGCAAATGCTGTAAAGTAATTAGGGTTATCCCTACCCCTTAGAGGGCGAAGAAAGAAATCATATCTGAAAGGCTAGCCTCACTCCTATTCAAGGGAGAAATTCCTAAGCTGCAATTAGCCACTGGCAAGAAAGACTGAATAGATAAGTCCTTACTGATTTATTTTGTAAATCTAAATAGTATGTGACTGAAGCTTCCTAAAAGCTCCATGGTATCTGGGCTGGAAAGCCACCCTGGAAACAAATGTTCTTCTGTTCCTGTTAGGTAGAAAGACTCAAGACCTACATCGGAAACACATACCTGGCACCAAGGCAACAGACTCCCACAGACTATTTCCTGGGGAAGACATGGAATGTATATGAAGGCCTCTATTTCAAACCAGTCATTAGGAAATTAGGAGAATTCAAGCATCTTATTTTAACAAATTCAACGTTCCTATAGAAACAGCACTTTGGAGTGACCAGTGTTAGTTGTTAGCATCAGTCATGACTGTAACCACAGAACAGTACTTTCCTTCCCACCTATTCTACCAAACAAACCAATACCATCAGACATCAGCAAAAACATCCTGTAAGCTGCTTGGCTTCAGGTCACAGCAAGCCAAAGAACACCAATGAGGAAAGGATAGGGTAAGGAGTCTCAAGGGTAAAGGACAGAGGGTATTCTAACATAGTAAGACTTAGCTAAGCACATGATAATCTAAGCCAAAGGGGAGTGTTGAGATTGTAACATCCAGCAGGGCTAGGTGCAATACCACAGTAGACGGGAGTCTTCAGATTCTTTCCTGAAGCTCTTGTGCTAATTCCCTGCCTGGATTCACACACAGCAGGATAATCTTATAATCAGAGGACACACAGACAGACCACATACACACCCTTAACAGGAAAGTCTTAAATTTTTAACTAGAGCTACAGAACAGCATTTCTATTGCTTTCTGTACTGTTGCAGGGATGGGCTACCATTTAATAAAAACTCACCCTCTTCTACTAGGAACTGAAGGACTACAAACACACTCTTCAGACCAATGTAACAGTGAAACACACCAGCTGCTCCATTTTCATTCCACTGCTTTGAAATCTTGGAACCATGGGTGTCGATACCCACAGAAAAGGCAGGACCTCACTGTGATGTTCCAAAAGAAGTCACTGCTTTCCTAGGTGCTCCTTGAGTAAGAGCCCGGCTCATGGGTCCTCTGAATCCATGGCAAGGAGAGATGTGCTAGGTAGCTACGTGGGCAGGAGAAGAAATAGAAACAAATTCCCGGAGGATGTTTTTGGCCATCTCAATGTTGTTGTGGGCAATGACCAAAGCTTTCTGAATGTCCTGGTAGGAGTAGCCCTGACTCATGAGGCACTCAATCTCACTTGAGAGCTGTGGTGAGGGAGTGATGGCAGCAGGATTAGCAGCGGCACCTCCACCATGCTGATAGCTACTTGCTTTTCGTTCAGAGTTGATTCTCCGGGGGAATGGTTTAGGGGGGCGCTCAGGAACTTGGGAACTCTCATTGAAGTCTAAAAGAGAGAGAAAAAAATATTTGCAAATCCTGGAAGCTCCAATTTAATGGCAGCAACGATAACAATATGCTAATGTGTTCCTCTGTTACAAGGCTAGAATTATATTTTTTGTTTGTTTTGAAACAGGAGCTCACTCTCTAGCCAAGACTGGAATCGAACTCACACCTGTACTCCGGCTTCCGTCTCTCAAGTGCTGATATTACAGCTGTGAGCTACCATGCCTGGCACAAGTCTGGGTTTTATCTATCTTCAGTGCTAGGCGTGAACCCAGGTTGGTAAAGTATTCTGCTGCTGAGCTAGGTCATCTGTCTACAAGTTGGGTTTTGATCTAGACTCTTATTACAGAGTGAAGAACCTACTAGACATGTCATACACCCATTCTAGTAACTGCAATTGCAACTTTGAGAAGCATTATTACACCTACACTGTGTGTTATACTTAATAAGTTTACACATTAACTAAACTAAACTAAACCAAACCACTTCTTCTACAAATAAGGAGAGAGCACAGCCAAAATTGCAAAGAAGAAGCAATAAGCTAGTCTGGGTGGGAATCCTACCTAGATGGGAAACCAGATGCTACATCTTTTTCATCAGCTGTCATTAGAAATTGAAGATAACTCTGAGAACAAAATGACAGCTACTCTGGCTGCTTCCCTACCAGGCAGCCACAGGTGCAAGAGTAGTCCTGGATACCAGAGACTAACGTGTGTATGTTGGGGGCAGGCCTAGTATTTGAGGACAGTACAATCCTTCCCAGTGGGACAGGGCTTAGTGGGGGGGG
>LOEQ01004148.1:70383-89684 GCA_001685075.1 Bramus lutescens | reverse complement strand
CTGACTCCATAGCTACTGAGAAACCCTGTCTCAAAAAAAAAAAAAAAAAAGAATTGCTTATAGATACTGATTCTGAAGGAATTTCTCAAGTGGAAGAGTAAGAAGAAAGCTAGGAAATACCTTATTCATTCTAATTCTAAAAACAGATGAAATAAAATTAGTTTTCTACAGAAATATTACTTCTAGCATAAGTAAGTCTACATCTAAGCTCAATGGATGTTCTCCATTGATGCTACTCCAGAATGCCACCATTTGGAGCCATTCAAATGTTATCATTTTTTCTGTGAAACCAAGAGTCACCTAAGTGTTATTACAGTGCTAAACTGTATTTTTCCCATTCTATCTCTTCATTAGCTTCCAACTTCCTTTTCAATTTACCCATCTAAGTTCATTCCAAATTTGGTGTCTGTTAGCCAGTTTAGGAGAGTTCACGTCTTATGTCTTTCCACCTACTACTGACTGCTTCCAAGCCTTTGTGAATTCCTTTCATGCACTCTAAAGGATCCATCTAACCTAACTTCTGGTAAAACACTCCCACGTGGTCACTGGCACCAGCTACTCTACACTACACTACATACAGACACTTTTTTTTTTTTGAGGCAGGGTTTCTCTGTGTAGCCCTAGCTGTCTCCGGGAACTCCTGTGAAGACCAGGCTGGCCTTGAACTCAGAAGTCTGAATGCCTCTGCCTCTGTTGGGATTAAAAGTATTTATTTTACCACCACACCCAGTCCAATGAAAACACTTCTGACCATAAAATGCCACCCACAGATACTCCTAAGCAAAATGTTCTAAAATTCAGGACTTACCATGGAAGTGTCCAGACTAAATGTGTTTCCCAGCCTAGGAACATCTGCTCTGGATTCCACTGGTGAGGGCAATGAAAATGGAAGTGAGTGCCGATTGGTCAGTTCTCTTCCACTCCAAGGATCACTAGGGCTTGGGGTAGCTACTGGTACTTTAGGGATTGGCCGAGGCAACCATGAGTCCCCTGGGCGGCTAGAGGGGACAGGGGGCAGTTTGTCTCTAGATGGACAATCGCCTGGTGTACAAGGTAGGGGGCGTCTCTGAGGACGTGTTTCTGCTCCAACAGAGTAAGGCCGGTCTGGAGGGGGTGGTGGTGGAAGATCTCGAAGTGTGGGAGGTATTGGCAATGGTTTGTCTTTATGAAGGGAGCCAGAAGCAGCCTATGGAAACAAGATGGGAACAAATCAATCAAAACCACTTTTATATAAGAAAGGCCCATCAAAGTGCAGAAATGGATAATGTTTTACCTTGGAAGTAGTCCCCAGAACTGAAGTGCAGGGAGGAACAGATGCTCGCTGTTGTAGAAGGTCAAGTCTTGGTGGCACTGGAGGAAGGGAAGCTTGTGGGGCCATGGAGAATGGAGAGGAAGGCCTTTCCACCTACAACCGATGAGATTGAAAAGGTTACTCTTGTTTAGGGAACAGCATCTTTGAATCCTAATGCTGGAGACAGCAAATACTATGTGATCATAGGTGCTGGGTCACACAAACCTATAAAATCGCAAATATTTTTGAAATCCTGGACTATGTTTATATCACCGTAAGAGGGCACTCTCAATCAGACAGCAGTCCACGAAAAAGAGATTACCTTATAATTTTAAAAACTACTACAATACTCTATCTCTTTATCTTTGGAAGAAAAAAAAGACTATATTATCAAGATTAAAACTAGGTAAATGTGCTTGCTGTGCAAGTCTGGCAACCTGAGTTCAACCCTTGGAATGTACATAAAGGAGGAAGGAGAGAACTGACCCTACAAAGTTGTCTTCTAGGGGCTGGAGAGAGGCTCAGCAGTTGAAAACACTGGCTGCTCTTCCAGAGGTCCTGAGTTCAATTCCCAACAACCACAAGGCGGCTTGCAACCATCTCTACTGATATCTGATGCTCTCTTCTGGCATAAAGGCATGAGTGCAGATAAAGCACTCATAAACATAAAATATATCTTAAAAGCAAACAAACAAATAAGACCACAAAATTGTCTTCTGACCTCCATAGGAAGGCCATGGCACCCCCGTCCCCTTACAGATAATCATGCACACACACACACACACACACACACACACACACATAAATAAAAAAATTTAAAGACAAAATATTTATATTATCTGGAAACAGAATATTAAGTAAAATTTCTAAAAACAGCCAAAATATGCAGGACACTGAAGAGACAACGACAGACTAGCTGAAGCCTCAAAAAACCAGGCTCTACCTCAGGTGAAAATTCAGCTTAATATTAGGACTAAAAATGTTAAGTTATTCACCAAGCTAACTCTCACTCTCTCAGTATCTAGCCAAGCACTTGCTGACTTCCCCTAAAGACCTCCAATCTATATATACTGTCCCTTTTGTTCAAAGACCCCAGAAAGTTGCTCTTTCACCTTTTCACAGAGATTATTTTTTTGTTTTTGAGACAGGGTTTCTCTGTATAGATTTGGAACCTGTCCTGGAACTCACTCTGTAGACCAGGCTGGCCTCAAACTCACAGAGATCCACCTGCCCCTGTCTCCCAAGTGCTGGGATTAAAGGCATGCACCACCACTGCCTGGTCAAAGATATTTTTAAAGATTTATTTTTACTATTTTTAATTATGTCTGTGTGTAGTCATTTGTACATGGGTGCAGGTGACTACAAGATTACAAATTTGGATCCTTCAGGAACTGGAATTACAGGTGATTGTGAGGTGCAGCACATGGACACAGGGAATCAAACTTGGGTCCTCTAGTAGAGTACCATATGCTATTAACCATTGAGCAATCTCTCCAGGCTCCCAGAAAGATATTTCAAGGGCATTGTTCCCTCAAAAAGGGAAAAAGAAAACATGGGATGCAAGAAATAAGTCTTCGCAGAGGAGAGGCAATCAGGTCCATGAGAGGAAAGGATGACAGGGAAGCAGTCCACTTAGAGAATGAGCAGACCAGATGGAAGGCGCACAGATGACCGCCTAATATCACAGTACTATATTATATGCTACCTACTGCACTGTACAGTTTGCTGATAGCATTCCTTTCTTTTTTTTCTTTTCAGTTTTGAGAGACAGGGTTTCTCTGTGTAGCCCTGGCTGTCCTGAAACTTGCTCTGTAGACCAGGCTGACCTCAAACTCACAGAAATCCTCCTGCCTCTACCTCCCAAGTGCCGGGATTAAAGGTGTGTGCACCACCATCACTGCTGGGCTTAGCATTTATTTCTTAATGCAGCCACTTGAGAAGATGCTTTAAAACATGGTCTTATTAGTGACAGATGCAAACTGAAAACTAGAAATATAATTATTTCAGGAAAAACAGGAAGTTAGGTTGTAAAAACACAACAAAACAAAAAAAAACCCAAACCTTTAACATTATACAACAAATACACACACCCCTCAGATCAATGATGTGACTCAGTGGTAGCAGTCACGTGCCTAGAGCTCAAGTCCAAGGTACAGCTCAGAAAAAGAAACAAAACATACAACAATAAATGACAGCTGCCGGGTGTGAAGTACCAGGCAATGCCATGTTTTCATATATTTTTATGGCAAGATTTTAAGGAGGGAAAGAGAGTCAAATTTTAATATCGTCTAAAAGTTAATATATAACAAACTGAAAGCTATAAAGAATAGAATAAGAAAACACTATTCACATGCCATTCAGTGAAGAAATGAATACTAGTATCTTTAAAATTCTCAAGCATCTCCTTCCCTTAATCCTCAGTTCTAACAAAGGAAGAAAGCCTCCCAGTGTAGCCCTGACTTCCCTGATGATGAACTACAAGCTATAAACCCTTTCCTTCCCAAGTTGCTTTTGGTCAGTGTTTTATCACAATAATAGAAATGCTGACCAAGACATTTTTCTAACACCAAATTGTATCTCCAATGCCCCCGAATTCCAGTCTTACCTTGGCACCTGCCAACTCCTTCATCATGAAGAGAGAATCATCAGCTCGTTCATCATCATCATCATCATAATTTGGGGAAGGAGCTCCTTCTGCTCCTTGCCTTAACAGACCGCCACTGCCTCTGGGGTCAAATGGATCCACCACGATGGGCTCAGTACCTTTGATTTCACACCTGCAGAATGGACAGCCCTGACCTTCTGACTCCTGCAGAAGAACAAATGAGAGTAACAGATATTCTGAAAGAATGTAACATACTCATCTCCTAGTAAGTACAGCTCATACAGATAAAAGTAGACTTAATGAAGAATATAATTCAGAGGTAGTGTGTGCTTAGCAGGCCCTGGAATCATTCCTCAGTGCCCAGAAGAAGAGAGAGAATAGGAGAAGAGTTAGGTACCGTGGCCCACCCTTGTAATGCCAGCATTTGGGAGGTCAAAGCAGAAGGCACAGGTATTTGAAGTCATCTTCCAAAATTGATACGGTAGCCAGCAGTGGTTAAATGAGGTCTTACCTTAAACATCCAAACAGGGGGGAGGGGAGGAGCAAGCAAGAGAAGGGGACTTAAAAAAATTGAACTTACCCCACTCTCCCTATCTATAAAGTATGTATTATACCTTACTCTCAGAGTAACCACACAGAGAAAACAGAGTTTGGATGTCCATACCTGCCATGATGTAAGGCAGGATGTGCACATGAGGTGTCCACAGGGCTCAATCTTCACATCCTTATCATTTTCAGCACATATTTTACATAGTTGAAATGTGGAGCCCATCTCACAGTATAATTCATATTGTTCCTTTGATGAAAAAAATTGAGAGATAATGTGTTGAATGAATGACACTAAATGTTAGCAACATGAAAACGAAAAGACAGTCAAATTTACTCAAATAGTGTTGCTGGAGAGATGGCTCAGTGATTTAAGAGCACTGGCTGCTCTTCTAGAGGACTGGGGTTCAATTCCCAGCATCCACATAGGAACTCCAGTTCTGATGCTTTTTTCTAATCTCCACAGATATACATGTATGTGGTGTACACGCATTCATACAGAGGTACAGGTACCGTACCATGCACATAAAAAAAAATTTACTCAAATAGCAATGGCACATTAGGTGATGAGGAGATGGCTCAATCAGCAGAAAAACTGATTACTGTACAAGAATGAGACCCTGAGCTCAGATCCCCAGTAACTCTAAGGCTGGGGGACAGAGACAGAGAGATCCCAGGGGGGCTTGATGCCCAGCCACCCAAGCCAATCAGTCAGGTCCAGGTTCAATAAGAGACTCTATTTTTAAAAAATCAGGATGGAGAGTGACTAAAAAATACTTATTGTTGACCTTGGTCAGGCCTCCTCATACACATGCAACACAACACCATACATGCACGTACACACTCACCAATCTAATCAATAGTTTAAAATCTAACTGTTGTAATACTTAGACTATTACTGAGTTCTGAAAGTACACCCAAAAGTTCAGCTCCAGTGAATATAATTACAAAACAAAACTCACCTGGGTTACTTTGATATGATCTTGTGGTGTTGGTTCACATAAACCTGTCAGGTCAGGATTTTGACTTCGTCCATCAGGAAATAAATAGCTAGAAAGAGATTAATAATCCTTGGGGTTTCAATCAGGTCAAATTATCAGTGCAAAGTAAAACAGAGAAATAAAATCTACCACTTTTTTGTTTGTTTGAGACAGTGTTTCTCTGTAGCTTTAGGGACTGTCCTGGAACTTGCTCTGTAGGCCAGGCTGGCTTGAATTCACAGAGATCCGCCTGTCTCTGCCTTCCGAGTATTAAATGCATGTGCCATCACTGCCCAGCTACCACATCTTTAAAACAAATAACAAGGGCCTGGAGAGATGGCTATTTTTCCAGAGGATCTGGGGTTTTGTTAGTTTGTTTTTATTTTGTGACAGGGCTCTCGCTATGTAGATCAAGCTGTCCTCAAACTTAGAGACCCACCTTCTTTTGCCTCCACATTGTTGGATTAAAGGTCTGCACCACCACAGCCAAGAGGATCCAAGTTTGATTACTAGCAACCACTTGGAGGCTCAAAACTGTAACTCAAGTTCCAAAATTCTGATGCCCTCTTCTGGTCTCCTCATGTAACAGGCTTGCAAGTGGTACCTATAGAGGCAGGCAGGCAGGCAAAATGCTCCCACGCATAAAAATAAGTGATAAGCCATGTGTGCTGGCGAACAACTTTAATCCCAGCACTTGGGAAGCAGAACCAGGCAGGTCTCTGTGAATTGGAGGTCAGCCTGGCTTACAAAGTAAGAAGCAAGTTTTAAGCTAGCCAGTGCTACCTGGTGAGACCCTGTCTCAACAATCAAAACAAAATCCCCAAGCAATTATCACCTTGATCTGCAGGCTGTATCAAACACCTAGCTGATGGGTCATAGTTTGTCAGCCTCTATTTTCATAATAGCCATGAGGTATAAATATTTTTTTCTTTTATTTTTGATTGCCGAGAGAGGGCCTTGTTATGTAGTCCAGGTTGGCCTCAAACTCATGATTCTTTTAGTCCAGTTCCTGGAGTACTGGGATTATGGGTGCATGCCATCATGCCCTGAGCTACGTTTGCTACTGACTAGAGACCCCAATTTACAAGTGGTATAAATCTGAAGCAAATGAAGCCACTGAGATCATCTACAGTGATCTCAGCACCAGACTGCCCAGATGTTAGGAGCAGCACCTCTCCTTGCCTCAATGCTAATGCTGAGATGATACATAATGGAAAAATGTCTTTTCCTAGTAACTTTAGAACACAGTTGCTGTTCTGATAACCATTGAACAGTATTTTCAGTGTTTACTGACTGAAAATAAATTTAAATTCCTAAAAGAACAATAAGTAATTCAGGAGTAAGAACTTAGCCATAAATATTAGCCCAAGGCCTGAAGAAAAAAAAAAAAACTGCTGAATCAGACTAAAACTAGGCTGAAGGCAACTGAAGTCTGCTGTCACTGGAACATCTAGTCATCCTCACACTGACTAGTTAAATAAGAAGCAGAATGTCCTGATCCTTGCATAGCTTTTTATTCTAAGTTTGCTTTAAAACTAAGTTATTTGGAAAAGAGAGATAAAGTTTATTCATGGTACTAACAAAAACAACAAAGATAGCCAGTCTCATTTAGGGAACCCCCAAAAAGAGCAAAGCTGCTTCAACTTCAAGGCAGGGTAAGGTGGCATGTTAACACATTCATGAAATTTTAGTCTGCAGAAAAAAACATGCAAAAAAACAGAAGCCACTAATGAAGAAGCACTGGTGTTCCCAATTCCTAGATGTTAAGAGACGACAGAAAGCAGTGATACTCACAAGCCTTCCCTGAAGCCATCAATCAGTGCTTGGAAGAGTGGTTTATTGTGTGGGATTGTCTGCAGAATGTTCCCATCAGCAGTAACATACCCAATAGCCCACTGACCCAGACGAGTACAACTCAACCGGAAGATGTAACTGAGGACAGAGATTAGCAAAGTTTCAATATATATATGCTATCAGACATAAAGTAAGACAGAGACAGGATTTTAAAAAATACCATTAAGAATATCATCTTCAGGGGAAAAGGATAAATATGAATAACAACAAAGTATATATGAAAACATAAATAATAAAACTCATTTTTTGTGCAAACTTGAAAAGAATTTAAAGTAACTTTTTCATGGGACTGGGGCATAGCTTAGGGGGGAAATGAATGCTGTAGTGTGTCTGCAGGCCTCAGTTCAATCTCCAACATAAAAAAAATCAACTCCTCTAACAATTCCATAACAGAAGCAAAATACCTCATTGTTCTATTTACTGGAGACAGGATTTTGATATATTTTTCAGGTTGGCCTCAAACCATTCTCCTGCTTTAGCTTTCTAATAAGCTCTTGTGTACTCAGACTCTAAGCACCCAGCATAAATCCCATTCTATATTGGCTTTAAAAATTTATTAAATCACATGAGTTGATTAAATCAATCCTATCCCCAAAATTGGGCTACTGGGGAACCAGTGAAAAAATGATGTCCCTTTAACTCTAACAAAAATCATGAGAGAATGAAATTCATGAGAACAAACCTTTTTCCTTCAACCTGCCAGGTTTGTGAATCAACTTCAAGGTACTGACCTGCCAGGTTTGTGAATGAACTTCTGGAGCCTTGCTTTCACTTCATCATATGTCAGGAAAGCCATGTAACCAGGGTGAGTTACAGCAAGGCTGTTCCAATTTCTGAGCAAAGAGGACCAGGGCTAAAGAAATAAAAGATCAATCATAAACCATCTGGCTCAGACATACACCTTCAGAACAATGAAGAACAATAGAAAAAAACTTCACCTCTCAAATATAAATTTGTCACAAATTCTCTATTGTCATTCTTTAGGAATGACAAATATATTTGGGAGAATAGACACTTTGAGAGTTCAGAATACAAGCTGTCTTGTATAGGGAGACAACTATACACACAAAATTGTTCAGCAGCTCTTAACAGTATTAAAGTCAAACAGTGAAAACCCCAGAAAAACAGAATGGGGCCTATATGTACAATTATTAAGCTCTTAATGAATGCTTACTCAAGCTGGCACATACACACATTGAAGGACCAATACTTAGGACCTTTCTCAACTCTCAGACCCACTTCCAATCTTGGGAATGCCTTTCCCTGTCTTTCTTAATAAACTGTCTCTATTTTCCCCACTCCCACAATTCAAAAATTAATAATACAAGTTTAAATTTTAATCTTTCTTTTGCTTACAAGTTTCTAAAATGAATTCAAACACGTTTAGATTGTGTTTATTTTTTTAATATGTAGGAGTATTTTGCTTGCAAGTATGCAGGCAAACAACATGCATGTGTGATGCCCACAGAGGTCAGGACAGGACGTTAGATCACCTAGAACTAGGGTTACGGATAGTTGCAAGTCACCAAGGAAATTGAACCAGAGTCCTCTACAAGAGCAGCAAGTGCTGTTAACTGTTGAGCCATCTCTCCAGTACTGAACTGAAATGCTTTTATGATAGACAAAATCTTTAATGTTACTTTTTTTTCCTAGTTGAGACAGGGCATTATCCTGTAGGCCATGCTTGCTTCTAACTCACTCTTTAGCCCAGGCTGGCCTTGAACTCAGCAATCATCCTGCCTCAACACCCTAAGTAGTAGGATTATAATTACAAGCCACCACACTCAGTTTTTATCTTTTTTTTAAAAAAAGAACTTTCTCTTCAGAAAAATAGTACCAGGTCAATGACTTTAGTATCCTACCTGAAATAGTCGTGTAAAGATATCAAATTCAAAAACAGAAATATAATCATTGCAGGTCAGATCAATAGTGGACTTCAAAGCCATGGCCTCCAGCCCAGAACTGATGGGATGCACTTCATGAAGGGCCTGTCGAAAGCTCTTCCAAGGAACTATTGTCCTGAGGTGGAGCGGGGTGAGAGAAGGCACAATGAGATAATGGGCAACTGCAGATATGGGCTGACTGTGATTTTCTTTTTTCTGTTTGTTTTTATTTTGTTTTATTTTTTCAAGACAGGGTTTCTCTGTTTAACAGCTCTGGCTGTCCTATAACTCAGATTGGCCTCAAACTCACAGAGATCTGACTGCCTCTGCCCCAAGTGCTGGGGTTAAAGACATGGCACCACTACCCTGCCTGACTATGATTTTCACAGTTTAGTTCAAAACCAGGTGTGATGGCTTAAGCCTTTAGTTCCAGCAGAGACAAGTGGATCTCTATGAGTTCCAAGCCAGCTAGGCCTATATAGTGAGATGCCATTTCCAAAGAAAAACTTGGTGTAGAGGTCTGAATCTCTCATCTCAGCATGGTGAGACTGAGAAAGGGGATGGAAAGTTCAAGGCTAACCAGAGTCTGCATGGTAAAACCCTGTTTTAAAAAATGCATAACCTCATCTTCCTTCTATGCTTCTAGGTTAGAACAAATTGCCTGTAGAAGGATGAGAAGGTGATTAATATGTGACACTTTTGGCCAGAGAACTGTAGAAAAATCATCTGTTGCTCATCAGGAAGTTAATAAACATATCCCTTTTTTTTCTTTCTGTTCTTAGTTTAAATATAATTTGATTTCTGTGAGAGATTTATTTTTGGGGGGTTGAGACAGGGTTTCTCTGTAGCTTTAGAGTCTGATCTGAAACTCACTCTGTAGACCAGACTGGCCTCAAACTCACAAAGATGCGCCTGCCTCTGACTCCTGAGCGCTGGGATTAAAGGTGTGCACCACCAGTTGTTTGCCTATTTTTTGAAGGAAAAAGAAAAAAAGGTGGGGGGAGTGGCCCAGGAACTTCTGCATTGCTGCCTGGCCTCAAATTCCTGCTTCTGCTTCCCAAGAGCTGGAATTACAGTGTTCACTACCATGCCTAGCTAAGCATTAGCATTTTTTTTAATTAGTACACTTTCTTCACTGCTAAGGTTTGAAAATAGGACCTGAATCACTCTAGGCAAGTGCTTGTGCTGTACTGCAACATAACCCAAATCCTATAACTCTTATTAGCACTCAGGAGACAGAAGTAGGCAGATCTATGAGTTCAAGATCAGCCTAGTCTAACACAAGAGCATCCCCAGGACAGTCAGGGTTACTCAGAGAAATCTGCCCCCCAAAATACCAAAAAACAAACAAACAAACAAACAAAAAAACAAAGAAATGAGAGAGAGAGAGAAAGAAACTCATACAAACCATTTTTGAAAGCAATTAGGCAATACTTAGTAGAAGAGGAAAAAGTGAAACCCCATGACTTACCAGTAACATTCTTAGCTATGTAATTAAGGAGAATTCCTAGCCTGTGAAAACAACTATGACACCACTCATTTAAGTTTGAAATGTGGGGCTGAAGAGGTGGCTCATTGTTAATGTCAGGTATCACTCTTCCACAAGACCCAAGTTCAGTTTATAGCACCACATCCAACAGCTCACAACAACCTGTAACTTCAGCTCCAGGAGATCTGCCACCCTCTTTTGGCCTCTATACTGCACTCACGTGTATAAATACACATATATACACAGTTAAAAAAAATTTAAACCAATAATTTGTAATGTAAATGCCCATTAACAGAATAGACATGGAGAGAAAAGGAAGAATATTCATTCAATCAAAGAATACAGACTTCATCTAAATTGCAGTTTTATTTCTTTAAAGATTGGGAAAAGCTGGAAAGCCGGGCGGTGGTGGCACATGTCTTTAATCCCAGCACTTGGCAAGCAGATCTCTGTGAGTTTGAAGCCAACCTGGTCTACAAGAGCTAGTTCCAGGACAGGCTCCAAAGCTACAGAGAAACCCTGTCTTGAAAAAACAAAAGAAAAAAAAATTGGGAAAAACTGGACATAGTGGCACACGCCTTTAATCCCAGCACTTGGGAGGCAGAAGCCGGCAGATCTCTGAGTTGGAGAACAGTTTGGTGACATGGTGAGTTCCAGGACAGCCAGGGTCAATGAGAAACTCTGTCTCAAAAAGATGGGAGAAAAAAAATGTTTCAAAAAGCTGGGAAGTAAGCACATGCATTTGCCCCAAAGCCTGTCCATGTTTTTTGTTTGTTTGTTTGTTTGTTTTTTGTTTTCTCAAGACAGGGTTTCTCAGTAGCTGTGTAGCCAGTCCTGGATCTTGCTCTGTAGACCAGGTTGGCCTCAAACTCAAGAGATCCACCTGCTTCTGCCTCCAGAGTGCTGGGATTATAAGTGTACACTATCCCTGACAGCTTTTTCATATTTTGAATATTTTTATTTATTTTGTTTTTTTTGAGAGGGTCTCATGTTGTCCAGGGTAGTTAGTTCTTATCTTCCTGCTTTCATCTCCCTAGTGCTGGGATTATAGCCACGAACCACCATTCCTGGTTTAAAAAGAAAAAAGAAAAGAAAAAGCTGGGTGTGGTGGTACATGCCTTTAACCCCAACATTTAGCAGGCAGAGGCAAGTGAATCTCTGTGAGTTCCAGGAGAGCCAAGGTTGTTACACAGAGAAGCCCTGTCTTCAAAAACCAAAATAACAACAACAACAACAATAATAACAATAACAGAACAAAATTTAAAAAATAATTTAACTTTTTAAATTGTTATTGTTGATGGTAGTGTGTGCTTATGTGTGAGCGCAGAGGGCAAATACTAGATTGTCAGGTCTGTATAGCAAGCACTTTACCTATTGAGCCATCTTGCTGACCCACTGTGTTTTAAATATTTTATAATTTCAAATTCTAAAAAAAATCTCTTAACATAAGCTTTAGTTTTCCAGTTAGGTTTATCATCTAGAGACTTACTTTTCCCCAAAAGCTTTTCTCCAAAATTCTGCAGCATCTGCTTTAGTAATCCGAAAAGTGTCTCCTTGGAAGAGTCCACTTGGAAAGATGCCTTTCAGTTCTGCCAGCATGTGGCTGAAGATCAGGGATAATTTGGTTAGGTTTCGCCTACAAATGATCAAAGTACAATAATTAAAACACAAATTATTGATTTCTTTTAAATTTTGTTTTGTTTTTTGAGGCAGGGTTTCTCTATGTAGTTCTCTGGCTGTCCTGGAACTCCCCCTGTAGAGCTGGCTGGCCTCAAACTCAGAGATCCTCCTGCCTCCATCTCCTGAGAGCTGGGATTAAAGGTGTGAGCCACCACTGACCAGCAAATTACTGATATTTTAAGTGCACCGAATTCATTATACAAAATAGCTTAACATGAACATGAAAATAAGTTTATAATTTCTCGCCAATAATACCAAAAAAATGGCAAACTATGAGAGGAAAAAGTGTGTTATTGAAAGAGCTACTGCTCTTTATGTAGGGCTTCAGGAATTATTTTGCTCTAGCAACAAATGAAAGATGGTAATCTAATGTATCCCATCTCTCTCCCCATTCAAATAAATGTCATACAGTAAATAAGAAAAATTCCTGAAATCAAATATTAGTGGTTAAGCTAACAGGAACAAATTTGCTTTAGGGTTACAGATAAGAGATTGCTTCAAACAAACACAACTTCGTACATCCATGACCACACAAACAAAAGAAAGGCAGTGTCCAAATGTTGGTTAATACATACAAGATGAAAGCACTGTCAATAATAACTATTTAAATGTCCAGATATAACAAATATTTTCACTAAATCACACTTGGTGAAAACTGTACTAAAATTTCTAAATTTTACTAAACTACTTCTTTTTACCAAAAAATGAAACGTTAACATCCAAAGGAAGTAAGTACATATACTACCATTGTTCTTAACAATCAATTAACTTTGTCCTAGTAATCTCTACTTAATGGATGTGACTATAAAGACCCTACACAATACCAATTTAACACAGGTGATGCCTCTAATTTTATCAGATTGTCCTCATTATCTCTAATGCCACACAGAACAGGACCTAGATGTTTTAGATAATTAAATACCAAACCAACTACCAATTTGACATATTTCCATTGTCTTAATAATTTTCTATTTATGTGCTCAAAACTCTATATTCTTATTATATAACTGGGCAAAATCTCAAACCATGATTAATTATTGATGTTCTACAAAAAGCATCTTTAAAAGACATTTTCAGGCGGGCAGTAGTGGCACACGCCTTTAATCCCAGCACTCAGGAGGAAGAGGCAGGTGGAACTCTGAGTTTGAGGCCAGACTGATCTATAAGAGCTAGTTCCAGGGCAGGTTCCAAAGCTAAAGAAAAACCCCTGTCTCGAAAAACCAAAAATAAATAAATAAATAAATAGATTAATTAATTTAAAAAAAGACATTTTCATCTGTTATACTACAGGGTCACCACCAGGTGCTTTTTGTCTTTTCAAGGTAAAATAAATACAGCATGAATCAACTCTGACTTTGCAAACTGCTGCTGGGACATTTCTATTCAGCTTTTCAACATACCAGTTTCAGTTTGTGTTCTTCCTTGCACTGGTCTTCTGCTATTGACCAAAGTAGAATCTAAACTTAAGATCAAGAACTCACCATACTCAGCCACATAACCTTTGACCTACAATTTGTTGTGCCTACAAGATGTGCTGCAATAAAGGCTGCGCAGACATTGTGAGAGTGGCCAATCAATGACTGGCCCAGCCTGAATCCCATGCCACAAGAGGGAGCCCATCCCTGACTACCTGAAACACCAAGACCCAGAGGACCCAGAGGCTAGACAGCCCAGAGACCTAGGATAGAACCAAATAGCCCAGAGACAAACACGACTGGCAAAAACAAAATAAAACAAAACAAAACAGGCCAATGTAATGATGCCTAATGATATTCTCCTATACTCATAGATCAATGCCTAGCCCAATTGTCATCATAGAGGCTTCATCCAGCAACTGATGGAAACAGATGCAGAGACCCACAGCCAAACATTAGGTGGAGCTGTGGAAGAGGGGGAGTAAGAATTGTAGGAGCCAGAGCAGTCAAGGATACAAGAAAACCTACAGCATCAACTAACTTGGGCTCATAGGGGCGGGCTCACAGAGACTGAACCGTCTACCAGGGAGTCTGAATAGGACTGACCTAGACACTACATATGTTACAGTTATGTAGCTTGATCTACTTGTGGGATACCTAACAGAGGGAGCAGAGGAGGGGGCTGTCTCCGATCTTTTTTTTTCTTTTTTTTTTTTTTGTATNTTCCAGGACAGGCTCCAAAGCTACAGAGAAACCCTGTCTTGAAAAAACAAAAGAAAAAAAAATTGGGAAAAACTGGACATAGTGGCACACGCCTTTAATCCCAGCACTTGGGAGGCAGAAGCCGGCAGATCTCTGAGTTGGAGAACAGTTTGGTGACATGGTGAGTTCCAGGACAGCCAGGGTCAATGAGAAACTCTGTCTCAAAAAGATGGGAGAAAAAAAATGTTTCAAAAAGCTGGGAAGTAAGCACATGCATTTGCCCCAAAGCCTGTCCATGTTTTTTGTTTGTTTGTTTGTTTGTTTTTTGTTTTCTCAAGACAGGGTTTCTCAGTAGCTGTGTAGCCAGTCCTGGATCTTGCTCTGTAGACCAGGTTGGCCTCAAACTCAAGAGATCCACCTGCTTCTGCCTCCAGAGTGCTGGGATTATAAGTGTACACTATCCCTGACAGCTTTTTCATATTTTGAATATTTTTATTTATTTTGTTTTTTTTGAGAGGGTCTCATGTTGTCCAGGGTAGTTAGTTCTTATCTTCCTGCTTTCATCTCCCTAGTGCTGGGATTATAGCCACGAACCACCATTCCTGGTTTAAAAAGAAAAAAGAAAAGAAAAAGCTGGGTGTGGTGGTACATGCCTTTAACCCCAACATTTAGCAGGCAGAGGCAAGTGAATCTCTGTGAGTTCCAGGAGAGCCAAGGTTGTTACACAGAGAAGCCCTGTCTTCAAAAACCAAAATAACAACAACAACAACAATAATAACAATAACAGAACAAAATTTAAAAAATAATTTAACTTTTTAAATTGTTATTGTTGATGGTAGTGTGTGCTTATGTGTGAGCGCAGAGGGCAAATACTAGATTGTCAGGTCTGTATAGCAAGCACTTTACCTATTGAGCCATCTTGCTGACCCACTGTGTTTTAAATATTTTATAATTTCAAATTCTAAAAAAAATCTCTTAACATAAGCTTTAGTTTTCCAGTTAGGTTTATCATCTAGAGACTTACTTTTCCCCAAAAGCTTTTCTCCAAAATTCTGCAGCATCTGCTTTAGTAATCCGAAAAGTGTCTCCTTGGAAGAGTCCACTTGGAAAGATGCCTTTCAGTTCTGCCAGCATGTGGCTGAAGATCAGGGATAATTTGGTTAGGTTTCGCCTACAAATGATCAAAGTACAATAATTAAAACACAAATTATTGATTTCTTTTAAATTTTGTTTTGTTTTTTGAGGCAGGGTTTCTCTATGTAGTTCTCTGGCTGTCCTGGAACTCCCCCTGTAGAGCTGGCTGGCCTCAAACTCAGAGATCCTCCTGCCTCCATCTCCTGAGAGCTGGGATTAAAGGTGTGAGCCACCACTGACCAGCAAATTACTGATATTTTAAGTGCACCGAATTCATTATACAAAATAGCTTAACATGAACATGAAAATAAGTTTATAATTTCTCGCCAATAATACCAAAAAAATGGCAAACTATGAGAGGAAAAAGTGTGTTATTGAAAGAGCTACTGCTCTTTATGTAGGGCTTCAGGAATTATTTTGCTCTAGCAACAAATGAAAGATGGTAATCTAATGTATCCCATCTCTCTCCCCATTCAAATAAATGTCATACAGTAAATAAGAAAAATTCCTGAAATCAAATATTAGTGGTTAAGCTAACAGGAACAAATTTGCTTTAGGGTTACAGATAAGAGATTGCTTCAAACAAACACAACTTCGTACATCCATGACCACACAAACAAAAGAAAGGCAGTGTCCAAATGTTGGTTAATACATACAAGATGAAAGCACTGTCAATAATAACTATTTAAATGTCCAGATATAACAAATATTTTCACTAAATCACACTTGGTGAAAACTGTACTAAAATTTCTAAATTTTACTAAACTACTTCTTTTTACCAAAAAATGAAACGTTAACATCCAAAGGAAGTAAGTACATATACTACCATTGTTCTTAACAATCAATTAACTTTGTCCTAGTAATCTCTACTTAATGGATGTGACTATAAAGACCCTACACAATACCAATTTAACACAGGTGATGCCTCTAATTTTATCAGATTGTCCTCATTATCTCTAATGCCACACAGAACAGGACCTAGATGTTTTAGATAATTAAATACCAAACCAACTACCAATTTGACATATTTCCATTGTCTTAATAATTTTCTATTTATGTGCTCAAAACTCTATATTCTTATTATATAACTGGGCAAAATCTCAAACCATGATTAATTATTGATGTTCTACAAAAAGCATCTTTAAAAGACATTTTCAGGCGGGCAGTAGTGGCACACGCCTTTAATCCCAGCACTCAGGAGGAAGAGGCAGGTGGAACTCTGAGTTTGAGGCCAGACTGATCTATAAGAGCTAGTTCCAGGGCAGGTTCCAAAGCTAAAGAAAAACCCCTGTCTCGAAAAACCAAAAATAAATAAATAAATAAATAGATTAATTAATTTAAAAAAAGACATTTTCATCTGTTATACTACAGGGTCACCACCAGGTGCTTTTTGTCTTTTCAAGGTAAAATAAATACAGCATGAATCAACTCTGACTTTGCAAACTGCTGCTGGGACATTTCTATTCAGCTTTTCAACATACCAGTTTCAGTTTGTGTTCTTCCTTGCACTGGTCTTCTGCTATTGACCAAAGTAGAATCTAAACTTAAGATCAAGAACTCACCATACTCAGCCACATAACCTTTGACCTACAATTTGTTGTGCCTACAAGATGTGCTGCAATAAAGGCTGCGCAGACATTGTGAGAGTGGCCAATCAATGACTGGCCCAGCCTGAATCCCATGCCACAAGAGGGAGCCCATCCCTGACTACCTGAAACACCAAGACCCAGAGGACCCAGAGGCTAGACAGCCCAGAGACCTAGGATAGAACCAAATAGCCCAGAGACAAACACGACTGGCAAAAACAAAATAAAACAAAACAAAACAGGCCAATGTAATGATGCCTAATGATATTCTCCTATACTCATAGATCAATGCCTAGCCCAATTGTCATCATAGAGGCTTCATCCAGCAACTGATGGAAACAGATGCAGAGACCCACAGCCAAACATTAGGTGGAGCTGTGGAAGAGGGGGAGTAAGAATTGTAGGAGCCAGAGCAGTCAAGGATACAAGAAAACCTACAGCATCAACTAACTTGGGCTCATAGGGGCGGGCTCACAGAGACTGAACCGTCTACCAGGGAGTCTGAATAGGACTGACCTAGACACTACATATGTTACAGTTATGTAGCTTGATCTACTTGTGGGATACCTAACAGAGGGAGCAGAGGAGGGGGCTGTCTCCGATCTTTTTTTTTCTTTTTTTTTTTTTTGTATTTCAAGGAAGGGTTTCACTGTGTAACCTATCTGTCGTGGAACTCACAGAGATTCGCCTGCCTCTGCCTTCTGAGTGCTGGGATTAGAAATGTGCACCATCACAAGGCCCGGCTCTGACTCTCCTATTGGCTTTCGGAATCTATTCCTCATACTGGGATGCCTTGTCAACCTTAATGTGGGGGGGTGTCTTTTTTTTTAATTGCCTTTTTTTGGCTCTTAAAAATAACTATTTTATGTACATTGTTATGATTCCCTGGACTGAAGTTATAGACAGCTGTGAGCTGCCATGTGGGTGCTGGGAATTAAACCCAGGACCTCTGGAAAGGCAGTCAGTGCTTACCACTGAGCCATCTCTTCAGTCCCCCCCCCAACACACACCTTTTTTTGAGGTGCTTAGTCTTACTGCAACTTGATAAGCCATGTGTTTGGTTGATATTCATGGAAGGCACATCTTTTTCTAAACAGAAATGGAGGAGGAGTAGGAAGGGAGCAGAAAAGAGGTTGCAGGGAGGGTCTGGGAGGAAAGGAGGGAGAGGAAACTATGGTCAGGTTGTAAAATCATCATCATCATCATTAAAACAGGGCTCGTACAGGACTGCCTCAACTAGCTAGATACCCTGGGTTCAATTCAGGGTTAGGAAGGAGATTATATCCTAAGTAATATATGAAACAGAACTTAGCAGAACACTAAAGTGCCTAATGGAACCTGAACCAAGTAATACAGAGCATTATGCTAAATGTTAGCTTGTGAAGACAGGGAGAGCCTATGATTACCAAGATATCCCAAACTACTGAAAACGTATGATGTGTAAAGGACACTGCTACAGGGCCAGCAATAAGATGGCTCAGTGGGTAAAGACACTTGCTGCCAAGCCTGACAACCTGAGTGTAATATCTCAAATGAGGGAAGAACCGAATAACTCCTGAAAGTTGTCCTGTGACCTCCATATTTGTGCAGTGACAATAAATATAATAAAAGAAATTTAAACAAAAAAAGGTCAAAAACAGAGGCAAGAGATTCTAGAGATGACTTAGCAATTAAAAGCACTGGCTTCAAGATAGAGCAGTCATTGGTTGGACACTTGATATAGGATGTCCTTCTGTGTAAGTGTTGCTTTTATTGGTTGATGAATAAGTCAGTGGCTTAGCAGAATAAAGCCAGGCAGGAAATCTAAACAGAGATATATAGAGAAGAGTAGGTGGAGTCAAAGAGACACCATAATCGTCGGTTTCCTTTTTCTACGGTAATGACCATTTGGTGTCGGAGATGGTGATATATAGATTAACAGAAATGGGTTAATTTAAGATGTAAGAGTTAGCTAGGAATGTGCCTAAGACATTGGCCAAACAGTGTTATAATTAATATAGTTTTTGTGTGATTATTCGGGTTTGGGCGGCCAGGGAAAGAAAAGCATAGTCTCTGTCTACAGCCACTCCTACAAGTTCTGAGTCACCATTGCCCTGCCCCAGCACATCTGGCAGACTGGATAGATTGTAGGCCGAA